>JAQGAF010002007.1:0-25749 GCA_034687865.1 Kryphioiulus occultus
ATATTGTAAAAGTGAATGCAATAAATCATTCAACAAGAATCATTATACTGTCCAGTTTTGTACAGTTAAAACCAACATGTATAATAAGCAATAAATATAGCGTTCCTTACATTGACATGTCCTTTTTTTGCATTTTCAATGGCCATGGTGGGCAGGGAAATTTGTTTTGAAACCTGGTAAAGTTCAGGGAAGTTGATAATGTCATCTCTGGGAAAACCCTGCAGCTTTACTGACCATCTGCATGCCGTTTTAAACAAGTCCTACTGCAATATTTGTGAATTAGTGGCACGTAGGACATGTACCGATTTTTAGGTTGTGATGTTTTTGCTTAATATTGAACATGTAGAATATAACATCACGCAGTAGGCTTTTTTGTGGCGTGTGTTTGTATACCGTTAGATTTGTAGGAACCATCCTACTGTGTATCGTTATTTAATAATGCAAACGACTATTTGAGGTTGGCCTAGGTACAGTCTACATGTAAGGCATTTTGCAGAGGCGGAAGTGAAGATGCTCATGACTTGAATACAGGGTGCTCATTTCATCCTCCACGTTTTCCCATCGATTTTCGTTATAGGACGTGGAAGACGATTTGCGTTGTTTACTAAAATGTCAACATCGTGCAACGATTTATATTTGTGAAATGTGGATGAGTACACCCTGCGATGTATGCCTCGGGCCACCGACTGCCAACGTACATGTAGATTGTATAACATTGTAGTCATTGAACACAATGTTTTCATTGTGGACATTCGTCTTGGTAGCCTTGTTGGTTCCTGTAGGGAATGCTGTGCTGACAGACCCGATCTATTTTTGAATGTTCATCATAAAACTAATAAAATGCTCTTAAGGCAATGATTTTGGTGGCATTTTCATATGGGTTGTCTCTGTTATTCGCAACAACAAGCAGTTTCACGTGACGGGAAAAGCATTTAAATCAAATGGGATATAAAAATGTGGCGTCACTTCTGTTCCCTTGCTAGAATTCCAAGAAAAGCGTGGCTGGCATTTAACTCTATAATGTCATACATACAATGCAGCTCTTTAAAAGGCGAAAAAAAGTGCAAAAGAATAGGCTTTCTATCGAGGGAAGTGAATTGGGTGAAATGTTGTTGAATGCAGACATCTCATAAATATATTACCGTATTTGGGTGTTATAGAATCTCTCTATAGGTGCGAACCAGTTAGTTAAAAACGCAATTTCCTCTAGGATTACCACGTAATAAAAACTCTTCAAATTTATCTGTAATGCAGCATTAAAAATATCGTAAATAACATCGCATAATACAATTTTGTGTATATCCCCTGTTCATTTATCCTTTATGAAAATGAAGTGCACTTGCCTTATGAAAAACCGGGTACGCGATCGAATGTTAAAAGGCAAATAAATTTTTCATATCTTTGAAATGTTCTATAGGGAAGACGCCATAGTTTTATTCAGAATTTCATATTTGCACATTGTGTAATTAATTTCACTGTTGTTAATTTGAGTGGGATTTTCATAAGGATGAAATGCCATTTACCCACATGTAATGTACATGTATTTGCCATAGTAAGAGCCAGTGGTAAAAGCTCTTTTTGGATGACATTAAGCTTTTCACTAGCCAATTATTCGCAGATTTTCCTATTACATAGATCCTCCAGACCTGCAGAATTAAGGGAAATTGGAATTTCCCAAAAATACTTATCTAAATTTGCTGTTTTCGGTGTGAAAATTTGAGTTATATTTCATGTTGAGAAATAACAAGCAATAAATGTAGCATTCCGTATATGCCATTTTTGCACTTTAAGTAGTAAGGGTGGGCAGGCAAATTTATTTCAAAACCTGGAAAAGTCAGAGAAGAGAGATTGACCTTTGAACATTTGGCTCGTATATTTTCTAGCCATTGTGACGGCGACGGGGCTTTAATTTTGATTTGCTACTGACTTGTATAATATGTTTTTTCTTCTTTAAAATGAAACTGGAAGTCGTATATGAAAGGGTTTTGTTGGAGCATCTTCCTCAGTCTTGAATCTTCACTGCATGCGGATGTATCGATTGTGCATAAATCTGCCATTGCGATTTTCCCTTGCAGCATTTTCCATATTTCACTTATCGTTTATTCTTCCTCCTCTCGCCCTGGATTTTTTCGAATTTGAAATGGACACTAAAAATAAGCGTTCCGTGTAACACTCCATGGACCATGGTCAATTGCTCGAGTCCATAACGAGTCCATACCACGTGATGTCATTGTGCATTTTGACGGCCAAATGGACGACAGCTGAATATTTTAAAGTTAGAAAAAGGTTGTGACAGAAAAAATCTTGTTGAATGATGACATCCAATTACTGGCGTCTTGAGCACCTTCCTTCTTGCATTGCAAAAAAAAGTAATAATAATAATTGGGAAATGGGAGATTTTCAGTTAGCGTTCGAAGTCGTTCGTGATTGTTTGCAACACGACCTCAGATGCAAATTGCAACAAAAAATTATAATTATCAAAAATAATAATAATAATAATGAGGAAGTAATGCGTTTTCACTCATCGTCAATTTTTTTGCAACATTTAATTGCCGTTCATTTATAATCCGTGGCGATTTTCCTTCGTAATATTGCCTCAGATTTCCTGATGCAATTATCGACATATTTGTCAAATTGGCTAAGATCACTGGTGTGGAGCTTTATTGCCATATCGAGACTTGTGGCCTGCTGCAGGCAACTTTATGGCATGTATTCGTGAAGTTGGCCAAATAATGCATGAACGATCGTATTGGTACTGAAAATGCTCACATGTAATCAATCGATAACGTAATTGAAATTTTCTGTGATGTACAGTATATTAGACATAAAACATGTTAGATTTTGGGAACGTCCATAAATGACGTGCCAGACGTGTCTACTGGGCTCTAAATCCTGGAAATACTGGAAATATGCTGTAACTTTTTCTCGATTTTCAATTCATGTTAGTGAGAAACACCCCACAAATTACTCCCTATGACACTCACAATCTGGTACTTCTGATTGGGTTTTTCAAAAACTTCGCGTACGTGTTCCCTTAATTTTTAATATTAATATTTTAAAGACACGAGCTAAAATTAATCATTTGTAACAGTTTTTTCTAACATTTTCGCAGAAATATGTTTGAAAAAATGAATTTGTTCGGTAGGCCTACTGAAAAAATAATATTACGGTTCAATAGATACTCTGCTATGGGCGTATACTGTATTATGTTGCAAACAAAAACCCAGAAAGCACCGTTAAAATTGTGATAAACAACGCTTGCGGTTGCAACACGAGGCGTGTGATAATTATGTGAAAACGTAGACAAAAAAGTTTCGTTCGTTCACTCCTGGTTTACATTGTCCCGATATGGGTAACGCTAGACTACACATTTAACTCAATTTGGCTGACGTAATACGTTTTCTGCCATAATTTCTGTTTTCAATTCCTGGCGTAGGTCTAGTCTCGCCTGGCATTGATTGCATGCATGCACTCGGTGGCTTTCGTGTCAGTGTAATTTTATTTGACATGACATAGCAACCAAACTAGGTGCAAGTGACTATATTGTCTATAGGTTGGTTGGAAATAAGGTTGGATCGATTAATCGATTTGCCGCCTGTAAAGGAGCTAGTTTCTTGCAGCGGCGTTTCCTGTAATGCTCTACGCATGTGCAGGTGACCTTTTCTGGTGTGATTTTTCTCTAACCTGATAAACTATGGCACCAATGAAGCGTCCCTTCACAATGACGAGTCAGAAAACAATCATCCTCCACGATGGCTCTGGAGCAACCCAAGTGCAGTCTCCAGCCTGTTGTTAAATCCATAATCGTAAATCAACTTTAATGCAAAAAGTTGCTCGTTTTTAAGAGAGCATGAATCCCTCTGTGGTTATTGAAAAATGTAAAGCGATATGTTGAAGATTAAAGAGATTTGCTCGCTTCTCACAGCTTGAAAATGAGCTCGAATGCACTTGCACAGGAAATTCAGGCCTCAAGTTTCAACATTAAAACACAGACCTTGTCGATAAATGTTCTGTTTGAAAATTGGGCATCTCTGGTGTGGATTAGAGGCTTTGGTTTATAAGTCCTGACAAAGTATATGAATTACTGGCCATTATACATGTACTGTACGTTTGCGTTGAGGTAATTTGTGGCCTGTCGAAATCGCACATTTGCGTGGTTGTTTCAATATTTTAATTTGCTGTACATAAGCTTATTTTGAGTTTGATAAGTTTTATATGTTTATTGTATATCTCTCAATGACAAAATTGAGATAACTTTCTAAAATATTTGCTCATATACTGGCCAGTGACAATTCCACCTGACCTGGAAAACCTAAAAAATTCAGGGAAACCGAAAAGGCCTGGAGTTGTCAGGGAAATGTCAAGGAAAATTGATTTTCTTTGAAAATGTCAGGAAAATTGAACAAGCTAATAATGCATTTTATATCCAGTTAACACAAAAATCAAAAATGGGGAAGAAATTCACAACGAAATTATCAATTTAAAAAAATAATGTTATTTCTGGAGGAACCCTGTAGAATTGTCAGGTAAAATGCAAACTGCATTACTGGCAAAGTATTAACTGATCTAAAGTGCTTTTGGCAAAAACAAGTGACTCAAGATTTATAAACCTGGTAATGAGAAACGATGAAGGAGATGCAGTGCAGCGAGCCACACAATTTATGAAAATTGCCGATCATATATTCTGTCAACAAATATATACGACCTGAAAATGTGAACAATGTTTTGACGTTTGGAAGATTTTTACCACAACTTTTACCATGTACTTGTTAGGTTTTGATCAGGCATTCTTTTTAATAGACTATCTGCTTAAGTAAGAATGTACATGCACGTTTTGGAGAAGCCTTCTTAGTGCTTATAATGTTGCACGATAAAAGTGAAAGCAGCTTAGCTCAGCATACGCTCCATCGTAAGTCGCCAGTTGTGCCAAAACTGGTGTTCATTAATTTCATAGTTCTGGAACACGAGCACATGGCAGTTAAGTAACGTAGTTTTCGTGTGCATTTCACGATTAATTAGCTTTATCATAACGAACCTCCGTATTGCTTCGCCCTATTTGCCACCTGTGCCTCCACTCAAATATTCAGGCTAATTTCATGGTGAATTCCTTCAGGAATGTTCCATGAAGTACCGCTGCTACGGCATCTTCTACGTAATTCCCAATTATTTCGCGATATCTTGCATCTGAATAACTTCGTTCTTGAATCGCATCCCAACTTAATTGAATTGTCGATCCAGAACAGGCCTTTCCTAATTTAAAGTATTGACTGTAACAATACCACTGCACGATACCAAGACTAGCTCTCAAACATTAAGGTTATCATTTTTGAATTGTCACCATTGGGTACTGCTGAGCAATTTAAAACTGCTTAAATTACTTTAAAATGTATGCAGTTATTTGCAAAATGTATGCAAAATGTAAAGGTTTTTGATCAATGATTGTTATCATTTAAGGGGTGGGGTTCTCTGAAAATCGCGAATAAATGCGGAGATGGGGATAGAACTGTTTACATTTTGTGGTTTGTCTGCTTCATGTAGTCTCGATAACATTCGCTCAATTTAGCATAAAATGCAATATCGTCTGTTACCAAAGCATGAGCCCAGTTGTCAAATGTCTCTGAACTTCTAGGAGGGTATACATATAAGTAAACAGGCATTTTTATTGTACTATTGATATTTGCCATGGCTACTTCCATTTTACATGCAATTTTCTTTCATTTATGTGGATGGCTTGTCAATGTTTGCGTAGACAACATACATTCATGGTCTTTCAATTTCATAGCTGCACAACAATGATTCTCATATGAACCAATTAATTAGCTGTTGTAAAAATTAACTGCTTTGAATATTCTGTGTACATGAAACTTTTAACTTGATTCTCACCCAACTATCAAAACTAATGCTGTTTCGTAAAATGATGTTCATTCCATGAAAAACGCCAGAAATAATGTTAGCTAATTAGTCATTAATTCGTATTTATGTTTATTTTTTCGCAATTAAAATAGCCTGAGGCGTAAATTTATTGCTGCATTGTCGCTGCCTCGAGATTCCCCAATTAGCAAACTAAATTTTTAAAATTAAATGTATCACTTTTTTATTTAAGGAATGAAAATTACCGTTTCCTCTTCCGCGTGCATGCAGGCGAAAAACATGCTAATTAGTATACTTTTCAAAAACTAATTCGCTATGCTTCTCGTTACTGAACAATCCTACAACAAATGAGTCACCTAGCAATGGCAACCAAAAATAACAATAAAAACGCACTTTCATTGGGGATATCAAAAGCCAGTATTTTGTTTACCTGTCCGTAATGACTCATCGATGAGTGACTCATGAAACTGGAACTGCAATAGATAATGGCTAGTCAAGGAAAATTTGACAGATGGTTGATTTTGAAAATTGTACGTCACATTTATTCTGGAGGGTGTAAGTGAACTCGGCAACTGCCAAACATTGTATTAAAAATAAAAATGCACAACTACTCGGTCAATAATTCACAAAAATCAATTTGGACGTACTTTTATTAATGTCTATGAATCACGATGGTGTATTTGATTTGATTTATAGTACGTATCAGGTTAAGAGTGTTAAATTTCACTCTGCCCTTTATCGGCACTATAGAGTCGATTTACTACTTGTCTAATGTGCATATGAATATAGCACCTCTTAAAAGTTGACCAGGATTCTTCGTATTATGAAAAACTGTCATTAAGTGTAGCTATTGACTGGTTTAAGTTATAAATTCAGCATTATTTAAGAAATTTACCTAGAAAATGACATGTTTAATAGTTGTTTTAAAATACACAATTTTAAACGCAAAATTTAAAATCGAAGGTACTATCATAGCTGCACAAATGGGCGTATAAATACATTCCTTTATCAAACAAGTGGTCAAAATCATAAACGTTCACTAGATAGCAGAGTGAAATTTAGCACTCTTAACCTGATACGTCTTACATTTATCACATTTATATTCTGTCATTGCAATTATCTCATTGACAAATTCTGTCATTGCTATTACTGCTCATTTAATGGTCTATTCGATATTTATTTATGTTGTGCTTGTGGGTCGAGGTAAACTGCTAAAATTAAACTGTAATATTTTTCAGTCTCAATTAGTGATGACGACGCTTTGTTTTCGCATTTCATAAACGTTTATTACTGATATAAATTATTGCATTTCGTAAGTAGGAAAGGGTTCCGGTGACTAGAAATAGACTGCGCTATTACCCTGATGTTTCCCATATCAAATGCTTTCACATTGACTAAAAACACTGAGTTAAGTATTACTTTCATGAGCTAAAATTCATAATTTCTGATCTAGTTTTAAAAAAGTGGATCAAATTTTTGGTCAAGTCTTAGGTGCACGAATGATTATGTCATCATAAGGGGGCGGGCCAGAAATCGCAAAAAGGTGATGGCAAAATATTTTAACGTCCATGAATCAAATCATTTCAAGTATCAAAAATCGTAAATATTCTGATGGTTCACTTCAATTTCCTTCATTTGAACTTGACTAGTTACTATTAGTGCACATTTTATGGTCTGTTCGAGCAAATTCAGTCTCAATTAGTGATGGTGACGCTTTGTTTTCGCATTTCATACACGTTCATTACTGATATAAATTATTGCCTTTCGTGAGTAGGAAAGGCTTTTGGTGACTATATAGAAATAGACGGCGATATTAATCTGATATCGCCGAATGTTTCCCATATCAAATGCTTTCCAATTGACTAATTTAATCTAAAGGTTTTATTTTTGCATCTTTTTTTTTTGTAACAAGTTCTCATGATTTGTCATCCCAAAAGCTTTGTTTCAGAAACCATTGTTTTCATGTTCTAGTGTTTGTTTTAATGTTTCTTCTTTAATACATCTTCTTTAATACAATGTTGCTATTCTGAAGTGAACCTAGATTATGATAGTCACGCCTTTCCCCACCCATGAACCCAGTTTTTGTTGCAATCAATTTTTAGCAAGCTGTCTTCTTAGTCACGATAACGTTTTTCGGGCGGTCGTAAAACAGTTTGAAATGGCCATACGGTTTTTGGCCAAAATGGTAATTTTCCTACCAAAATCTTCTCACGGTTTGTTACAAATTAATAGCATCGTTTTATGTTCAGCTGTGTCTTCAAGATACTGTAGGTCGAAATACTGCATATGTGCAAATATTTAACTGCGTAGTCCCTCCTCGATCGTAATTGCGACTTACCAGAAGTGTTATGAAACGCAGTTTCATAACCCATATTTACATGTACTGTACCTCAGTAATTGTTTCAGCAATCTATTGGTGATAATGTCAAAGAATTGGTTTACTAGATGAAATTGCTACGGTTGTAATACGCCCTCTTTGATTACTGATATGGCATGTAATGGTTGCTTTTTTCTCTGGAAAGTTCTTCATGAGCGCCAGATATTCATTGTGTATCTAATTTCATCCAAATTGGTATATTGTTAATGTATATATCGATGAAAATGTTCTTTAGGGAGTGATTTCGCGGTATTCGCGGAAAAATCTGAACTAGACCTTGGGAAGCATGCTGATATGATTATGGTCACCACTGTGCCGTTTCTTAAGTACTCCAGACAGGGTGATGTGCAAATTGATTCCTACCCCTCAACGATTTAATGTAGCATTATGCATATGATTTAAATGATTAGCTAATTTAATTAACGTTAGTGTCATCGTTTTAGCCTTGTTATGCCTTTCAGGCATTGCGCCCCCTAAACCCAACAATCATCCAACCAACTACTGTTCAAAGAAATGTTTCGTTTTCTATTTTGTTTCTACGAATTAGCAATTCGTACACATTTCTATTCCGAAAGAGCTTGTGACTGCAAATGTTCCTGTCAAGTTCAAATGAAAGGAAATTGAAGTAAACCATCAGAATATCTAGGGCACATACTGTACATTTGCAGTGTATTCACTGTAAATACGATTTTCAATACTTGAGATGATTTTATTTGGGGACGTGAAAATATTTTGTCATTACTTTATTTGCTATTTTCAGACACCCCCTCCATGTCATTTTTATTTTTCATCATTTACAGACCCCTCCTCCAATGATCACATAATCATTTGTGCACCTCATCATTGACTAAAAATTTGAAGCACTTTTTTAAAAATTAGATTAGAAATTATGAATTTTAGCTCATAAAATAATAAGTAACTTAGTGTTTTATATAAAAAAGGAATGACAACATAATCATTTGGTCAACCCCTTACTCACTTTCGTTATCATTTGTCATTTTTGGTCGACTCCCCTACTCCCAAGAAGATTACATAATACTTGAATGTCTCTTTCCCAGTGACATACAGTAGTACATATAAGCTTGCTGTATACATATACATATGCTGTATATGGTTGGTTTCGCACACCATTCCAATTTGGCTTTTCATTACGTTAGTGATTTATTTACCTGTTAATATCTCAGCTGAAATGTTATTATTTCTGGGACTACCGGTAAAGTATATATACATTTGTAACTTAGCTCGTATACAGTACTACTGTACATGCAGATACTTTGAATACATAACACATTCGAGCTCACGAGCTCATGCATGCATAAATCATTTAGATTTGATGATATCGCATGTATTTCAGGCACAATGTATCGTTTCATTCAATGGTCACGCCTCAGTGTACCAAGGGTTGGTGATGAAAAATCTTATTTACTCAACTAAAAGACAATTTACAAATGGCGGATTACCTTCGACGTTCGAATGATAAATGTCTTATTCTGGAAACGAGTTCATTTCTGGCGGGACAGATAGACGAACTTTTCTGGATTTGCAGCTAGGATTAATGGGCGAGAATTATTGCAGCAAGTCATGACTATTCATCATGTTGAGACGCATTTTGTGACTACGATGAATAAACGTTGGCTTAAATGCCGCTCTATTTCTACTTGTGGCACAACAACGGGCCTCAGCTGACGTAGAGATGGAAATTAATATTTTTATGAGCGATGTGAATAATTAATCAAAGGAAGCTACCCAAAGGCAACAAATATACAATTTTGCGCCTAAATGAAGCCCTCCTTTTATTATGCATGGCGAAATTAATAAATGCGAGGTTCGTCAAAGGTGAAATGTCACTTCCATTAATTTGAATAATGCCCTTATGGAAGTATGCTGGCTGTTGAAAATTGACATGATGGGTTGTTGTTTTTGAATAAATGGTTCGTAAGTAAAGTGCGTCTTTAGTTTTATTTCCTCCAGCAAGAAGGCAGTTTTCTTTTTGCATTGGATTTCGAATGACTTTCATCCAACTTGAGCCATAAGACTCCTTCCTGTTTTTTTGGTTCTTCTCATTGACGATTTCTTTTGCTAACTCCTTGGTCGAAAGCCCATTTTCTCGTCGGAATTAATTCTCAGCAGCCGTTTTTGTAATTAAATTCCGCCGCCATGGCAGTCAGACTTTTCTTCTCATTGTGTGTGCACTCACTTTGGCGAAGACTCCAATCTTTGCATTATTTAAGACTCGGTAATTTCCACCCTACAAACGATTATGCAGCAGCGATGCTCAAATTGAAATTTGCCTAGCGCATTAAATAATCTCGCCATTATTACCGAATGTTATTCTTAAAGCAGGGCATGGCTGAGCATAGGATGTGCTCTTGATGACGCACTTAATGCCATCGCGTGAGAAACATAATCCGTCTCAAGAATTAATATTTGCATGCCCATTGTTTCTATACAATGATTCGTGTTATCACAGGTGCTCATTATAATTAATTTCATTTGTAGGTTTATTTCCCTAAAAGAAATAGCGCGATGATTAACAATGTTATGGTATTGTGAAAGCAAAACTGTCCGAAAAAAAGACTTGAAAAATAATGCCAAATTGTGTGCATAGTCACAAAAACTGTGTTTTGTTCAATTAAGATGCGAGTAATTTAACAGCGTTGTGACCAAAAAACGATATCGGCTGGCAGCTGGATGCTGGAGGGAAATGAACTATAGTAAATAAAGGGCAATTTGAAATAAGGGCGAGTTTTTATTGGAGGCAAAGGATGCAGATTGCAATAATACAGTATTTCGACGTTACTGAAGAACATGCAATATCGTGTTGCAAACAGTAATAAATTAGTATAATAAAGCTGTTCCAACAGTCGTAAAACATTCTAATCATGCGCGGACTGCAAACTTCGCGCATGTCCCAGGTTTTGTAAAAATGCACACTTGCTTCTTTGAGTGACTTCAACGGGATTCCTGGGAATCCTTGGAAACCTGGGAAAGTCATGATATTTTGTAACTGTTGGAAAACCTGGGAAAATCATGGGATTTTGTAACTGACTGGAAAACCAGGGAAAGTCAGGGAAATTTCAATAGTCAGGGTTATTTCATGTATCGATTATGACCTTTAATGTGGTTTATGAGTTGCCGTTTGCTCCATGAAAGAAAGCCCCAATATGGCGGAGTACTCGTAATTAAAAATCCAAATTAAATATCTGCATTCCTAGATATGATGTTTTGTGAATTTCTTTATAATACGAATACGATAATTATCGTCCTAGTCAGCACCAACCATATTGATTAAAAACCTTATATCTAAGAGCAGGTTATTTTCACTATATATTGGGCGATGGGGAACTGTATAGGTCAGGGTAAAATAAAATACATTAAACGGGGAAACCTGGGAAAGTCAGGGGATTTTGGTTTACTAAAAACATGAGAACCTTGAGTTCAATAAACATGTATTCCAGATAGAATACATGGAGACATCAGTCTCGATTGATACAGTGAATGTTTTTTTTACCTTAAAAATTCGACGATGAAATACTGTACATGTACAGAAGTTTACCTTTTTTATGTAAGTCATTTTTAAATACATTACATGTAAATACTGACTACAGCTTTTCGTTTAAATTGTTTCTGAGGAGTTTACTTTAATTAAAAAAGCAGCATTTGAAATCTGTTAAGATTAGCAAATTAGATAATAAAAGTAAAACCGAACTCGTGTTCTGCACCAGATGGGGAATACAGGAATTGAAACGATGTCCTAAATTCCCAAGGTTGTCTATTGAGTGTGTATTTGTTAAAAGTGATGACAATAATTAATTCGTTGGCATCGAGATGTTATTGAATTTGGCCACAGTGGAAATAATTTTATTTCTTGGCGCATGTTCACATGGAATATGGATCAATTTACGATCCCCTTAGGTTAGCGGCTATCGTGTCGTTAATTTATATTCAAATTTATATGGATTAAAAGACAACGTGGGATGCCATTTATGCCCCACGTTTTAATAAAACTTTCGTTTTGCTTAACTGAATGTATAACTTATACTCGCTGAAGCTTCTGGTTACGCTGCTGTCGTTTTTATGGATTTTTTATGTTGGTTGATTTGCATATTTGCCTTTGAAAATTGCGTCTGAGCTAGCAGTAAATAGTGCTGGTTGAAAAGTAACGGATTGTGACTTTACAGTTATTTCTGAGCCCATGGATTGGGCGCCTATTATTTGGTAACGTCATCTGTTGGATTGCCTGGCAATTGGTGGATTTCTATTGAAACCTACATGTACGTGTACTATACATGTATAACATTCCAAAGAAGTTGGTGTTTCAAATAGAACGTTCTGATCCAAACCAATTAAGCTATGTATGATAAAACAAGAATTGCAACTTTTCCTGCACAGCGAATGAGGTGAAGTAATTAGGTTCAATTTACCATGACCGTAATGAGATAATCCCAGGCCGTACATTGTATTATTGCGGTGTACCGAAATACCGAGGGGATATTACAAAACTGCGTGCTTAAGGTAATGGCTTCTCCAAAACTCGTGTATTTTTCAGTTTAAAAGCATTAACCCATTGTAATCCCTTTCTCAATTACCGTGTCCTTGCGGTATACGAGTTTCGGTTATTTGGTTAAACTATGGTGTTGCAAATTAAGACGCCCATCCGACTAGGCAAACCCGTTTAATGGCTGCAGCACTAATTCCACTTGGAATTTAAAAAAAAACTAAGATGCCAATTTTATTAGTTTTACATCTAACTAGCTTTTTATCCATTTTCCGACGCCTCCATCCTAATTACAATTCTGTCTGTAAAAATCAACGGAAAAACATGGATCCATACTATTGGGCTTATTTTTTGCATACCATTAGACGTTGGAACTCCCTTCACAAGAATGGCTTTAATCCAATTTAGAAATGATGTTGTATCCAACATGGATATGGTATTCACTTATACTGAGATATGAATTGAATTGAATTGATTGCTGAAGGGTGATTAGCCGTCTGGATAACCTGGAAAAGTCAAGGAAATTGATTTGGTCGGGAAACGTCAGGGACATTCATTCACTTGTAATGTCTGGAAATTTATTGTGGCACAAAGATTTTCTAATATTTCTTTTGAAAAATCCACTAAAATACACCTAAAATCCTTTATTGCTGCAATTTTTTTGAATTTGCCTTCGGCTTTCCTAAATGATAAATACGATAGTTGACTACTTATCAGTAAATACAGATATTAAATAATACTGTGTATCAGTATATACAGAAAATACAGAATGCAAACTAATTTATGACTGAAGGAAAAATGTGTCAAATACGTAAAAAGTATTTGTTTACAATTGTCTGGAAATTTTCCAAAAAGTGTCTGGAAAATTCAAAGGAATTTCATTTAGCTATGCGCTCATATATAGGGATTTCAAGCATGCACTTTTACTCAAAAAACAACCTGTGATCTTCATCCAATTAGTTGAACCTAGAGGTTGTAATGATACTTTTGAGGATAATCGTATGCCATATCACATGACAATTTGGATTTGTAATGTAGGCCTACTTTGAATGTATACTACGGTAATACAATATGGATATCGCATGACATGTTCGCCCTAAATTGTATGTCCTTATCCAGTAAGTGCCTGATGCTTAAATATAAAATGTGAAATCGTGTTCAGATTTCGAAAGATTTCTCCTCGAATTGCTAGCACCGGTTATTTAGTGGTTCGATGGACCATCTACTCACTACATTCGTGCTATAAAACTCCACTTCGAAAACGGATAAATGGGGGATTTTGGATTTCTGATCGATATCTCCCAATATCCCACTATCGGATTGTTATGACGTCGTATTGCAACGTACTCTACATCATTTTGATCGAAAATGGTTTATTGAAGCGTAATAACGAGCATTTGAGCGTGATTTTGGTTGTGGGAGAAGTCGATGGATCTTTATTCGAACCCATTAAACCGTGCATTTCATATTTTTATATTTTTACAATTTGATTTGCTATCCTGATGTCAATTACCGTATTTTCTGATATGATATTGGAAGAATGGTTCAATAATATTTAGGCGGTCGAGACGAGCCCAGATATAACAAACAAAAAACAGGTTTCAAAGAGGCATTTGAAAAATATCCATTTAAAGAAACCTTTTATGCCATTAAATATGTCAATGTAATCTTGATTGGATGTGAATGGGACTGAACATAATGACTGTAATACGAAGTTGATGTATTGATTATAAGCTTATGCTTAGGAATCGAATGAACAACATTATCCCATATTGAAAAACGTACAGTTAAATGCCTCGTTTTTCTTTATGGTTTTGATGTTTTAGAATAATATTCAGCTCGAGTATTTTTAATTTATATTATGTAAACAATTTAAAGATGTTGATTTTTAATTTATATTTTCTTTATATTAGAGAGGGTTATCTCATTATCACACATTGTGTATATTATAACAAAGTATATCGTCCAAGAATTCTGTCTATATAGTTGAAATTATAACAAAGTTTAAATAATAACAATATAATAATAACAACAATATGAAGAATAACCTGAACGTAATTTAAATAAATCAGTACTTATGAAAGTACAAATTGAAATGCATAGAAATTGTTATAAGTTCAAGTTAATGTGACAACAAATACATGTAACTAAATTACACAAAAACCATCAGTCCAATCAGCCATGTATCAGCCACGCATCAGCCATGTATCAGCTGGGTATTTGGTACCCAATTTGGAATTATGTAACGTCTTTAAAAATTGTATAATTATGTCTTCCAATTGCGATACTATATCTATACGTTATAAGTGTTTTTTCTGAGTGAGTTCAATTCAATTCAACTCAGTACCCTGCAGTTAGCAAAGATATGCCGATTTAACGTTGCTATTTAAAATGTATTTCAATTTACTGTTTACTTGATTTCCATTGAGTCAAACTCTATGCAGTAAGTACTGTGCCACATTGCTAGAAAGTTAAATCGTGTTCATTCTGACCCTTGAAGTTGGCAATCACTCATTGCAACGTTATCTTTCCAGCTCCATATCTCGAGCATTTTGAATTTCAAGCTGCATTTGGTCGTGTAAAACTCGTTAGGGCTTATCGTGTTTTATATACGCAGAATTGCTTCGACTCGTTATCTCTTTTTAAGTGTGGCCAACTTCGTTATTGCCAAATAAACCTTGTCAGTATACGAAATCGTGTTAATAAGTGCACGGTTTTTTTTTCAAATCGAGCGAATATAACTTCGAAATTGTCAATGATAGGCCGTGCCTCTTAATCATTAATTATCGTGGCAAAAAGCCGGGCTTAATTTCCATCGGAAAATCGATGAAAATTAACCTTGCGTAGCTAACCTCGCCATCCTCGCTCAATGAAAATGCAAACGACAATTTCGTAATTTCATCAAGATGAAATGCAATTTTGCCCTTAAACTGAATCAAATTTGAAAGAGATTAATATCCCGTGGATTCCAGTAAAGCGGTTATGTTGTAAAACAAACCGACGAATTATGCCCTTTATGATTACTTTTTTTTCCCTGCATTTAGACCCGCAGGCGAGTATATGCTCAGGAGGAATTAATCAGGTTTTTTGCATGCAGGGATGATAAAAACACTGGTGGCTTGGTGCGTTCATTATGGAAATTTGGCCTAATGCAGGAACGGTTGCTATTAAATCGTGGCTTACATGATCGATTTTTCTAGGGATTCAAAACTAAATTTAGATTGCAAACTCGATGATACGTTACACGCATGACGCATTTCTGCCATATGCCGCTGTTTATTGGTACACGAAAAATGCACGCAGTAAATATAGCGAGCACAAAATAAAAAATTCCTTTTTCAAAAATAAAAAATTGTGGACGATGCCATATGCGGGCAGGTCTTCGAGGGTCATATGTTCAAGGAGTTATGCAAAGTTAGATGATTCATCATGTTCACGATAGACAAAATGCATACATATCAGGTTAAGAGTGCTAAATATCACTCTGCCCTCTGTCGGCAATTGTGAGTCGATTTACTTCGTCTTCTGCTGCATAAATATATACAACAGTACCCAGGGTGACAAACAAGTTCTAAAAATTACTAAAAACAGTCCTAAATGTTCTAGATCGTCCTAAATATTAAAAACTCCTAAAGCACCCTGTATATTGTGTTGTCAAACTACCTGTACTAAGTTAAATGTGACAGCCAATACCTTGGCACAGTTGCAGTTTGACACCACTATTGTTCGTTTAATACTGTAGTGTAACATAAGGATGAATAAAGATTGAAACACTGCATTATAAATGTTTGTTTGAAACTTTGAAAAAAAATCCTAAAATAATTCTTAAATTGTCCTACATTTTTCTCCAAAAAAGTCCTAAAAAGTCTAAAATTTCTAAACTCGAAATTTGTTTGCCGTCCGGGTACCTCTACAAATTGGCTAGGATTCCTCATATTGTGAGTCTTATTAACTGCACATGTAACTATTGACTGGTTTAAGTAGCAAATTGACCGTTACTTAAAAAACTTACCTAGTAAATGACATGTATAATAGTTGCTACATAATACACACATTTAGGCAAAAACTTCAAAATTGAAGGTGACAGTAGGTCTACTCCAATTTGACAACGTGCAAATCTTAATTTGGTTCATGAACATAAGCTAGAGGGCAGTGATATTTAGCACTCTTAAACTGATACTTACTAGAATAAGACATGGGACAGGATTTGTGAAATCAGGATTTCCGGGAATATTTTTTAAACGCTGGGTCATTTCACTCAATTGCTAATAGCTGTTTTGAAATTACCGATAATATGATGTGTTGATGTTAAATGCTCCGACTGTATACATTTCCAATGCCCCCCCCCCAGCCTCTTATTTAGATTAACATCGAGATAAACATCTATTGATAGACTGTTAATTAACGACAGATTGCATTTAGTCATCTATTTAGGTCGGCATATGTTGATGATGCACTGGAAATAAAAGGGTTTCTGCTATCTTGCTAAATGATAATTGAGATGTTTTATCTCGAGCCTATACCGGATCTAAGTTAATAGCGCTTCTTTGGCGCATAAGAAGAAATGCAAAAAACCATTCCAGTTGTGTCAAGGTTGTACTTGGGCTGACTCATAACTTGCAACATAGTTTTAAGTGGGTTTAAAGGAGGGGCATCGGTGACAACTTAAATGTGTTTCATTTCTAATGCATTTTAAAGTTCAACATATCTGTGGTAGTTTTTGAGTTGATCAACGACGTCTTTGAGGGTTACTCTGAGAAAAAAACCAAATGACATGATATTTGCTTTACCGTCGATAGAGCTCTTATCTAACCGGCCTAGAGACGGAAACCAAACATGAATCTATCTCGGTACTTAGACATCCACTATAGAAATACAACAGTAAACGAACGAGTTGTTCCTTCGAGGCTGTATCGATGAAAAACGAAGATGGAATGAATGGTTTGAGTGGTGTTCAAACATTTATTTTCTCAAGACTTATGCGGTTTCTGAAGAATTTGTATGGAAAAAAACCGCATAGGAATGTTTGCCTATCTGTTTCAAAAGATTGGTTTAATAGACAGGATTTATAACATTAAACATCCGCAGATGAGAATAGGGTGAGCCATGGTACAGAATGGAAAATTCATAATATAAGAAACGCTAAATTTGACTTGGAAAATGCCAAAAATATAGATTTTTGCGAAAATACAGTTTAAGTTTCTCGTCTTTTAACTGCTAATATGATAACTCCCTATAGTACGTATCAGGTTAAGTGCTAAATTTCGCTGTCTTCTAGTGGGCGTTTAAGAATCTGATCACTTGTTTGATATAAGGTATTAATACGCCTATTTGTGCAGCCATAGATCATTTATTTATCTATGGTGCAGCTATGATAGCACGTGTGCAGATTTGCATATGCCCAAATTGGAATTCTGGTGCCCTCGATTTTGAATTTTGAGCCCACATTTATGTTCATGTATTTTATAACAACTATTATACATGTCATGTTCTAGGTAAGTTTTTTAAATAATGGCGAATTTATAACTTGAAACATAATAAGACGATGTCATCATACGAAGAATCCTAGCCAATTTTAGTGGTGTTATATTCTTATGCAGCAGTAGACAAGTGTAACAAATTGGCTCTATAAAGCCGATAGAGAGTGAAATGGAGCACTCTTAACCTGATACGAACTATAGTATAGGTCGCCTTACTTGAAATACAAAGTTGTTGACTGCTTGGCATGTTACGCCATTTTGAAACACTCAATCGAGTTTTTTTCCGATATAGAACGCCTGCCTGTATGGATTCTCACGTTCTACGGTTGCCATAGTTGCCACGTTCGCAATTTCAGTGACACCAAGCTTATCATTTAATTGAAAATGTATAGTAGAGGTCGTGGCGACGTCCATGATCTAATTCAGTACTGATCTAATTGTCACTAATGAAGTATTTATAGTAAATATCTAAATTTAATAGCATCGTTGACGTGGGGCTAAATTTTAGCCAATCAGTAACTGTTTTTCAGCTCTGTGCCGACCCTCTGTCCCATGGTAATTAAACGTCAATTAATTGATCGACTTAAACAAATATGCAGATGTACGTGTATTTGTGAGCAACACACGTCACCTTCCCGTTCTAAATTTAATGTTTTTAGCCCGCCTGTGTTTACGTTCAGTGCCACATGTATCGATTGATGAAAAACGAGAGGCTTGCGCTTAATTTGCGATCATTCAATGTTTGTTTTTTCTCGTGGCGTTGATTTATTGGACCCCCAGTGATTAACGAGACCACCCTAATAATGATCTACGCTTTGGCCAAAGTATTTACTGTTAGAACGGATTGCGGACATTGGAAAGGAAGCCTAGAGACTATTTTCAAGAGATTTGGCTGTGGCTTGGATGTTTGCATTTTTCCCCATTTAACGTCCTTTTGTTAGCCTTTTTTGCTTTCAAAGAAACTTTAGTGAGATAACTGTGTAATAGCGTTGGAAGGGATGAATTGAAGCATTTTAAGAGAACGAGGGAGAATAGCAGTTAGGTAAATTACATTCATTGGAAATGTTTTGATTGAAATTTTGTGGCAGTTTTGTATAAACTGTGGCTAACAATCATACACCTGCTGACTAGAAACGGCTGATAAGAATTAAGTGCAAGTCATCAACATCCGGCTACCTTTTTTGCTACAAAAAATAAAAACTTACTATTTCAGCTTTTACTTTCTTTTAGTCGTCTGGAATCATTCAGTTTTTTTCCTGAGTTGCCCAATTAAGGTTTAAAACTAAGTTGCCATACTCTTTATTGCTTCGGGCAGCCAATCTCGCAATTTGTCTGGTTTAACCAAAATGTGCAAAATTCTAACTTCGATTATCTGACACTCGTTTAACCGTGAGCATTTGAAGACCAGATAAAGCCACCGAAAACTATTTTATAAAGTAAAACAACGTATTTTCACATACAAAACCTCAATTTTATGTCGTGCACTCGTTCAGAGCAGTTTCCATAACTCTCCAAGCATCCAGAAAGTTTTAAAACAAAAAAAATTGACAAAACCTTTTATATATATTTATATTCATGTATGCATTCCGTTATCCGACTATTCTTACTGTATGTCCGCCACACTCGCAGTCCCGACCCCTGACGTATAAACGAAATTTTACTATACTGAAAATTAACTGAAGAATCTACAAGTATGGTTATTGTGTTTGGTTGATTTGTTGGGATCCTGAATAAAAGGTTTCAGAGAACTCGTTTCAATCTTGCGTCATAATTTCCCTTGCTAAGTTTATTAAAAGCTTTTATATTTTTTCTGGGTCCACCATAACGTTTTTCGCACCATTTCCTTTTGGAAAAATGATTTTTCCTGGAATAATATAACTTCGGTTCTGACAACACCAATAACTCATAATTCCCGAATTCACAAAAGGACAACTTTAATAAATTTTCAACCATAAACAATTTTAGATTTTAAATAAATCTCACTTTCACGTCCTAAAATGCACGCATGAGATGGCATCTGTATGATATTACAGAAAATGTACATTTATTTTTTTCTTGTTTGCACCTAATTTTATAAGGGTGTTATAGAATTCATGACGTTGCAAGAAATAAAGATTATGCTGTTGCAATTTACATCGTGGATTTTGCAATCTTCTGTGTTCAGAAAAAAAAAACATGAAAGTAGTTTTCAGAGGCAATTTCTGGAAGTTGTTTCAAGCGGGACTATTTTTTGTTCAAAGATTATGCACGCTTCGATAGTCGACACATTGTATTTTTATTTGATAAGTTTTGTTCTTTTAGACATTATGATCCATGTAAATATATTTGAATTGCTTAGCTTTTGGGCATTACTATTGCACGTGAAAACAGAATACATTTTTATTCTCATAATTAGCGAGCGAGGTCCGTTTATTGCGATTGACAGTGAATGAAATGTTTAAATCAACGACAATGATGTGTCTATCAATAATTCACAAGGGGTGTGCCATGAATATCGCTGTAATACAATGTATATCCATTTAGCTTGAATTAAATTTGATTTAATTTCTGCCTCTTAGGATTTCTGTCATGGGACATGGAAGCCACTGGATGCTGTATATCAGCTGAACTTCAATATTTGGTGGATCAGGATCCAATCCCGGAGGAAGCTAAAAACGGTACTCTTCTGTGCAATTTTTATTGGAAAATAGTATTATAAAAATGAAAATCATAATGCAGTGTTCGCGCAAAAAATAATTTCTACACCTTCGTGGAAAACATTTGCGTTTTAGAAAAAAATACCGAAATAAAACGATACCCAAACTGATGTTATTTTATTCCTGAACCTGGCACCTAATTTTTTTTCATCTGTTACCCAAAATGAAAAAAAAGCTATACGCGTTCTGCATTATGACCTATTCCACCATTCTCTATGTGAAAGTGGGTTTCTTCTAACAGCTCACAACCTGGCAGTGATTGCCTAGCAATTCGTCTGATTAATAAATAAATAATCGTTTTGGGTTATTTAAGGTTAGGTTAGGATAAACACAAAAAGGAAGAAACCCAGAACAGAACAACTAACCTAGTTAAATATTTGCACAGCTTTGCCCACACACGTAGGGAACATTTCCTAAGAGACATGGTTTCTGGAAACAGATTTCCTTAAACTGTTTCCACATTTCTCGCAAGGAAACATGTTTCGAAAAACATGAAATATTTCCTCAAACATGTTGCCAAGCTAGAAATATGGAAACATTTTAAGGAAACCTGTTTTATAAACCATGTTTCTAGGAAATGTTTACTATGTGTGGACAAGGCTTAACAGCTAGGACAGGTGTCATCCCTGTGCAAATTTGACGCAAGACATGATGCATTATATCAAGAAGTAATTCTATTTCAATAATGCAAGAATGTTTTCGGTTTATTTCGATTAGATAATTTTCATATTTTACCATTTTCTGATCCGTACGTTGTCTGATCCGTATTAGTAGGATATTGCCATATCCTAACCTAACCTAACCTAGCCCAACCTATGTCTATTGGTTATAGCTTAGATTGAAGTTAGGTAAGGTTGGGTTAGGTCAGGTTAAGTTAGGTTGGGAACAATAAAACAATTTGCAAGTTGCCTAGCCAAGCTTACGTAGCCGACTGTGTTTGGAGGTGTGCACATATCCTACTAATACCCTGGACGCTTGGTCTGCGGTTATTCACATGGTCCTCTACAGTGAAATGTTATAAAGCCTGTCTTTATTTCAGATTTGTTGCGTTTTTTGATTGTTTTCCCTACCGGCATTAATTTCCGTACCGATTTTTGTGTTCTAGGTGAAAAACTGATTCAGTTCGTGTCTGAGAACCTAGTTACCGAAGTGCTCATCAATCCCCAAGTGAACACCCTGCAGCAATGCATGAAGAACCTGTTGTCCAGTTATACCAAGCACAAGCACGTCATCCACGCCGGCTACGCCTTCTCGGGCAGCGGGTCCTGGATCCTTCAGGACAGTACCTATTCCTTCGCCGACTTCGTGGAGGCCTTCCAGGACGCCGAGGTCAACCGAATCTTCAAGGCCTACGAGAACTGCATATCCATCCACGTCCATTGTGCCCCAGAAGGGGATTGGACCACCATGCAGCTGAACAAGGAACCCTTCGCAAAGCTGGTTAAAGTCGCCATCAACCCTGACGACAGACTGTCCAAACTGAATGGTGTGGCCAATTTCGTCTGCTTCTTGCAGCGCCACATTATCGCTCAACCTCTGGTGGACCTCTTGGAGCCCTCGGATGTCGTCGGCAACATCCGCTTCAGCCGCCCAACTCTGTACGTGTTCCCCGGTGGTCAAGGTGATTCTGCCCTTTTCGGTGTCAATGGATTTAACATGCTTATAGACGGAGGATTCAATCGCAAGGCCTGCTTTTGGGACTTCGCACGCCACCTGGACCGTGTCGATGCCCTTCTGGTGACGCAAATCAGCAATTCCAATCTGAATGGGGTGAGCGCTTTCCTGAAGCGCAAGGTCATGGGGCAGGTGTATCCGAAAATTGGGCACGTGTTCTGCAACATAATGGACAGGAAACACTCCCCTGATGGCGACAAGGACACCGATAGCTTGCTGGTGAGTCTTGCAGAAGAAGGTCACCTGATGATGGAGAACTTGAGGCATCTGGGCCTGAAGCCGCAGAATTGTTATCGGGAACCGGTGGTGGAGCCCATCAACCTCTATCACAAGGTGGGGCACGGCAACCTTGACATGTACGTTTTGAATCCTGCCAAAGACAGCAGGGAGGTGAGGGAGTTCCTCCAGCAGTGGCATTCGCAGTCTTCGGCGTTCGGAGCTTCCAGAATTGGGATGAAAATCGCCGACAAGGAGCTGCTGTTTCCGCTGCCCAACCTCATGTCCATCTGTGCCATCCTGGTCTGGCAGCCAGCCGACCCCACGGATTCCATCACCCGCATTCTGTTTCCCGGAAGCTCGCCCCAGAGCAAGATTTTCGAGGGACTGGACAAGCTCCGGCACCTGGAGATCCTCAAGGCGCCAGTTTGCTCCGAGAAGTCTTTGCAGTCCACAGCCATCATCAAAACCAAGTCCAAGTCGCAAGTAGGGGATATCAAGCCAATTCGTCTTACACCCGCAAAGCTCGCAGCGGTCAACAAGAGCGAGGACAAGCCGGACAAGCCGGAGATAATTTCGAAGGTGGTTCAGCACACTAAGGCAGAGCGGAAGCATGAGCCGAAGACACAGGCCAAGATCGAAGACAAGAAAGTGACGGAGGTGAAGCAGACTGCCAAGGTGGAAGAAAAGAAAGCAGAAACCAAAGCGGCCGGCAAGCCGGAGGTCAGAAAGCAAGAAGTTAAGAAGAGCAGTCCCATGATTGTCCCACCCGAAAAGAAACCAGAACCCAAGAAGGTCGTTCAGATGGTAGGAGGCAAGTTGATCGAAATGCCCAAGACCACCAACGGCACTGGAAAATCAGGCCCCACCAGACATGGGCCATCCGACAACGGTAAAAGCGCCCCGAAGGCCAAGGGCGTGAAGGAAGCCACCAACAAGAAAGCGGCTGAAGAGAAAAATATTGCCATGAAGGCGTCTGCCACAGCCAAGAAAGAAACGGTCAAGAAAGCAGCAACCAAGAAACCGAGTCCAGGGGCCGTAAAGCGGCCTTCGGCGACGCTTTCCACCAAGGCTGCTCCGGGAACTGCCAGCCCAACACCTTCCATCGACCTGGAGAACAAGAAAGTCAGTTCCTCATCGGCCACATCAGTGGCTTCCTCTGTGGACACAAACAAGGCTGAAGCCCCAACTCTCATCGACGAAATATCGCCCAGCAATGAGGTCATGGAGGGCGACGGCCATTTGGCAGCTCAAGACAGTGCAGAGGAGGAGAAGACGTCAGTGGACGAGAAACAGTCGCTGGACGAGGAGATGCAGGCTGAGAAAGACAGTATTAAATTGGCAGAAGAAGACTTTCTGGTTGAAGAGAGAACAGAGAAGGAGAAAGTCGCCGAAGCGATGAAATTGGAAGATGAAGAAAAACCCGACAACAAGATTTTAAGCTCGTTAGGCAAGTCTGAACAAACCTTAAGTTCATTAGCCACGTCTGAAGAAGTCAGCTTCGAAGTTGAATCAAAGAATGGGAAAGCTGTTTCTGCGGATGATGATGCAATAGAAATTTCCAAAGTAGACAACGAATTGAAAGAAAAAGAAACGGTCGTGGACGCTGACTTACTTGGACAAGAAGCACAGCCTGAAGATGCGGAAAGTGTATTCGTTATGGTCGACAGAAAAGAGGCTCTGATGGAAGCTGAAAATTTAATAGAAGCACAGAATCTGCAAGAAGATAAAGCTGGTATATTCGAAAAAGGTGGCAAACTTCCAGAAACCACAACCAAACAGCTGGAAAATGGGAGTGAGGAGGAAGAGGAGGAAGAGGCAGTCCAAGAGGAGGATGCTGGACATCAACTGACCAAAGAAATCGAAGCGTTTCCCGCAAAGCAAATGCCTGAAACTACTTTACGAGACAGTCAAGTCGAGAAATTGGATTTCCAAGAACACGAACACGAAACGATTGTAAATAAAGCAACTCCTTACGAGCCCCTTGACATCGCGGACGTCATGGGTCCGATCGATAAAGATCAAAATCTGGAGAGCCGAGAATGGCCCAGTGGCGCTGGTGATGAAAACGCTCAAAGAATAAGAGAAACAGTTGAAGAGGCCCCTGTCAAAGAAACACCAGAGCATTTCAAGGATCAAGACAGTAAAGTTGAAAAGTACGTGGAGGACATCACGCAGACGGCCATCAAGCAGGTCGTCAGCGAGCCCGAACATGTCGAGTCGAAGTCCAAAGAGGACAAGCCTGCTGAAGGTCATCAGTTTGAGGTCTTCAAGGACAACCATGATTTCAGATCTCAAGAAAGCCTCGACGAGATCCACAAAGACGCCAGGGATTCTGAGAACGTCACTCCCATTAGCAAGTCACCGGAAGTGAGGGAGGACCTTCAACAGGAAGCTGACTTCGACTTCGCATCGGTGCACCCCAGTGACAATTGGCAGAAGCAGCATTTCGACAGCAGGGACAGGCCCAGGGAGGACGCTGGCGAGACATTCTTGGACCCATCTAAAGTCCACATCATATTCACGGCAGCCTCTTCCGAAGAGGCCACGGATGAATACAGACTCGATGATAGGGCACCAGTCGAGCCAGTTAAGGTCGAAAAGGCAAGTCCACCCAAAGGCAGTGAAGACATCCAAAAGTCCACAGATGCGGCTGAGCTGGAAACCATTCATGATGAACATGAACATCAGGACATTGCGCAAGATTTCATCGCTGAAGTTCAATCTTCAGCGACATACGGCAAGTTCCAAGAGTCCGGCATCCATAGCCACGAGTCCGGCATCCATAGCCACGAGTCCGGCATCCATAGCCACGAGGCCGGCATCCATAGCCACGAGGCCGGCATCCATAGCCACGAGGCCGGCATCCATAGCCACGAGGCCGGCATCCATAGCCACGAGGCCGGCATCCATAGCCACGAGGCCGGCATCCATAGC
>JAQGAF010002008.1:0-25745 GCA_034687865.1 Kryphioiulus occultus
TTACATTACATAGTTTACGTAACAATGAAACAAACATCAGCGCTGCAACCTAAATAGAGTTTAACATGGTGGCGGCAGTAGTGTTGGTTTGGGGCAGTTGTGGGGTTCAGTAGCGTCGAAAATATTCATTTTAGTGATGGTATCAGAACTGCCAGAACATGTATGAATGTGTCTGACCATAAAGTAAAAACCAGTGCCGTGAAATATGTACTCCTTTTCATTTAATCGTGAACAACAATTATTATACTGTTCAAATACTTTTGATCACTGTAGGTAATACATGTACTCTGTATTTCAAAATGTTAGTATTGTACAAGGCTAGTGTTTGTGGATGGTTAACGAAAGCAAACTGAAATGCTGCCCCTATCGGTCCTCGTTCGGATGAACGGAGTCCTGACAAGGGCGTGCATGACAATGGAGCTAGCCAGTGCCCACCTCCCCGTCCGCCCTCTTTCTTTCCTTCCAAGCGTGGCGCCTCGGGGCTCCGTATTATGAATGCGGCGACGGCAGCGCCCCCCTCGGCCCTTTAGCCCCACGCTCTGTAATGCGTGGATGCACGCGATGCACTCACTGCATGCGTTGTTGCATCGCGATGGAAAGGAAATGAGAAAAGAGGGAAGAAACAGAAGAAAAAAATAATAATAATGTGAGGGGCGTCCATACAGGAATTGACCAAACACGATTGCTGTAAACGAAAAGCCCGCAGGGCAGTAGAACAGGTTGTCTGTCTACCAGTCATGGAAGTCATGGAAAAGTCATCAAATGAGATTCAGGTCATGGAGGTCGTGAAATGTACATCAGGGTCATGGAAAATTCATCAAATTTACAACATGGTCGTGAAATTTTTGTCCTTTTCACGGATTCACAAAATAAAAATATGGGTTAAATTCTTCACTTGTCGCCTACATGTATTTCCGCAAAAGTTTCGCACGCGGCGTGCTTTTAACCAATAATCATGTCGCCACAGTGTAAGGTACTGTAATGTAGGTTGTCCGAAAATGGTTGTATAGTCATGACAGAATGCTTGAACGGTCCCATATTCTAATAGGCATAAAAGTCATGGAATTTGCAATACCAAATCCAGTAGACTGACCACATGCCTGGAATCATGGCCGACACCTGGCATTAGTTTAGAGTTGATCTTACTTGGACAGAATTAGTTCAGTTTCTACTGTAATGGTTGGAATTTGAGCATATCCTGCTTTGTCAGTAAGGTCAGTTATTGAACATGTGGACCTCGCCATCTTGCAAACGCAACTGGGCGACCATTTTGTCTCTCACTCTCTCCTGGTGTCACTCTGTTAGTGATGGGCTTTCTTAAACAAATTCTCCATTACTCAGGAATACAATAAAACTTACTTGCCGAAATTCCATTAGTATTTAATAAAAATACATCCCATTTACAATGGATAGTGCGGGTGATAGCAAAATGCCTGTATGGCGCGCCCCCTAGCGAGCGAATCCGATCGCGTTCTGAGATCGAGTTCACCACTTCGTGCGCGCGCAAGGGCACGTGACGTGATCTTTGCGCGTGACTCACGTTCTCTCGTCCTTGCCCGAGTCGCGCGTGCTCGCCAACGCGTTTCCAGGGCAACGGCGCATGGGTGCCACGCCCTCTCTCGGCGATTTTTCTTTGCCGCTAGGTGGCCTCCCTGCCATGCAGCAGAAATCTCTGCTAGCGAGCAAGTGGGTCAGTAGTGTTGTGAACGGTACTTATTCATAAAATGGCGGTGCCTCTTTGAGAGCAGTATGTAAATTACTGCTCAACGGCAACACCTACTCGAGATGGCGCTGCTGCCAACCGGTTGTTTCCCCATTTGAATAACAACGCCTCCCAACCCCCGCGAAGAGGGCGACACCTGTCTGCTACGATAGACTTAATTTCGGGTGGGGTTTGTCCCTTAAAAAAAGGTGATTGCCTATTGTGCCCTGGCATCTTTGATGTCCGTTTGAATGCGTGAGGCGAGATTGGCCCCACCTCCACCTGTTCATCCTGTCCGACGTAATCCACGTCTTCATACGCTCGTACGTGTGCTTAGCATATGCTTATTTTGGGCTGGTCGACCCCCCCTAAGTCGATGGTGGCGCCACAGTTGTCGATTAGTATTCAACCTTGAATGCCCTCCGAGGGTGTTGATTGAAACCCCCCCCCCCTTATGTCAGTGAAGTCTAGGGAAAAGTCAGTAAAGTCAGTGGTAGTCTGGGCGAGTCCAACTTCGTTCACATGTACTGCGATCTTTAGTGACTTCACCCTGTCTTCGCAGATTGCAATGGCTTCAGTGAAACTTGAAGTGGACTGACTGACGGGGATCTTCATGGCTTCGCAGCCTATCAAAAAAGGTACCATGTGCAACTTCCCTCAACTGAAGTCAGGAAGTTGTTGAAGCAGCATTGAAGTTCAATTGAATCCTTCCAAGTCTTAAGTGTGTTCATGCTGATGCCGTCCTTCAAGTCAGATGGAGTCTTTGAGATCTGAAAATGACTGAAATCATGCTGAAGTTCTTCGAGTGTAGATGTAGTCATTGAAGTCTGAAATCATATTGAAGCTCTTCGAGTCCCAACGTTGTCATTGCTGGCCTTCAAGATCTGGTATATAACCATCGAAGACTCAGTTCCTTACATCAAGTCCTAATGTAGACACTGAAGACTCAATACTTTTGATCACGCCCTAACTGCTCACTACCTTTGATCATTTCCCCAAGTAGTATAAGAAGAATATTATAGCACGATAATTTCAAATAACGGAAAGCAAAAAGGATTTGAAGGACAGACTTCAACGACTACTTTAGGACTTGGGGGTACTTCATCTTGATGTCAGATTTCAATGGCTACATCAGGGCTTCAATAAACTGTAAGTCCTGCAAGTTATTAAAGTCTGTAGTCAGGTGTACAGTTTTTATTGATCAACTCGTCAGGACCAACAAGAGGGTTCCTACATTTGATCTTCCCGAAAATATTCCACCTGGCTTTAGCTGACATAGGAGTGATAGGACTATGAATGGACAATGCCGGACAGCGGTCACTCGCATGCAGCTAGTGTCCCCAATTCGGGGTGGGTCTCGGTCGAGTGCGATTTGCGGAAGTGCGTTTGGTAAGCGGAGCGTCTCCACATCAGATAAGACTGCATGGGCAATTCGTCCAATCTACCTTTGGTGAATAATGGATGGAGAATAGCTGGGCGAATTAAAATAGCGATAAATCGTTAATCGCTTCGTCCGTTGGAGTCAACGCTTTTTCTTCCTAATTTCCTTCCTCCTTAATTCTGCACTGGGCCAGCTACATGTATATATGATAGCGATTACTGTTAATCGCGCCCCTAGCGATTATAATCTCCCAGGATTAAACGCATCCTCCATCTATTGTTATTGCTAACCCAGTGGCGCTGCTGTTGCTGCATGCCTTTGATGAAATTCAAATCATTGCCGTTTTTTCCAAAGTTGTGTTTTTTTTTTAACTGCGAAATCTTCACCGTGACGAACTTTTCTTCCAAATCCGCCCCGAGATGATAAGATGGGCATCTTAATTTCGGAACTGGTTAATGCGGATTGTCCAGCCACACCTTTCGACATTTCTGCTGGACATTGAGCGAGTAAATGAATATACCTACACGCCATCACAAATTTAATCAAATTTGAAATTCAATGCTTTTTCCTTCTTTATTGTTAACCCTCTTTGGCATTCGGTACGATTTACATACAGTACGACTCTACATCTGGATTACTGATGTGCAGTAATCACTGTTTGGATGAGGAAACTGAAGTTAACTTGCGTAAAGTCTGCTTCAGCCAAGTAACTCAAGACAAGTAGACTTGAGTTTACGTGAACCCTTTGTTGCAATGGAGTAAACCAAAGAAACTCGCTGAACTAGCTTGGAATGCATTGAATAAAACAACCCCGTGCAGATTTTGAAACAAAGTATGCCTTAAGTCAACGTACATGTACGTGAATCGTGCTTACAAGCGTGTCTTACTTAAGATTAAATTTATTTAAAGTCTGCGTGTAATGGTTGCATGTGTATGTCGTGTTAGTGCAGAGTTCGTACCGTCAGGGAAATGTTGTCAGGGAGAGTCAAGTGGAAGTCAGGAAAACGTTCAACATATTTTGAATTTAATTTTTTTTTTTGCTTTATGGAATCATAAAAGAGGGTCCGAAAAGCTGCTAGCTTGGAAGCATAGGCAATTGCTCAAGAAGTTTTACAAATGTACAGAAAAATACAAAAAATATAGTTAATTGTAGTATTGCAAAAAAAAAAAAAGTTAATTTTACAATTACAAGTAACAATTTTTTATTTTATAGGTCAGGGAAATTGAGTTGCAGATTTTGGTATGAACACTGTGGTGAGAACCAAGATTAAATCAAAATTAAGTCAACGAGTGAAACATGAATGCACGCATGACTTACTTAGATTAAAGTGATTTAAAGACTGCGTGTAAACGTTGTGTATGTAGTGAAAACCAATTTTTTCCTCGCAGATTTCTGGGCCAGGATTCCAATTGTCTGAAATGGAGGAGAAAATGAGATAAAGCCAATTAAGTCATCATCTATTATTAAAAATGGGATAAAATTCATAACTTTTCTTATATTTTTTTTAGAGAAATCTCATGTAAAATGTCAGAAAAATCGACTTGAGAATATGACTGGGAATCCTGAATTATCCATTTAATGGGTGAAAATAGAACGTCGCATTTACGCTGAAAATATTGGACATTTCGAATGGTCGTCGAAAGAGCTGAAGAAGGCTTCCGTACTGTCCCCCGGCGCGTGCAAATTTCTGGAACGTTCCTTTCGACCAATGGGCGTTCGTCGTTCGGCGTCGCTACGGAGTCCCCTTCGGAGAATTGTCCGATTGATCCGTGTTGCTTTTCTCTCTCACTAGTCTCTCCCCTCCTTATTGCAATGACTTTTGCTTGTCAACCAAATGGAGTTTTGTTGTTAATATACTGCCTGCCATATGCGACGCGGGGAGCCCAGCTCGCACTGGCGCATATGGCGTCTTTTTCTCGAATAAAAATGCTTTTTCCTCTCGGCAAATTCCTCCCAGAACAACCTTTTCCGAGTCCCTGCAATGCCCTCACATTTCTAATCACGATGCCCTTGCGATCACGAAATCCGGTTGTGGATTGTGCCGACTGAATTTCGTTTCCATTTTAAAACATTTTCAAGCAAATGCTCAAATTTGAAAGCTGCTAATTCGAAAGGCTACAAATGTTCGTGCCATGTACGAAAGTTTCAGTTTACTTTCTGCAAATGCCATGCAACGTGTGACTTGGCACATACATGTACACGTAAACGTTAATTGTGCGTTTTCGCAGACGAGCATTTGCCATGAGTGTCAAGTGTGCTAATGAAATATACAAGCGTTTACCAGTTTTCCGACGAGTTGTATGTGGGTTAAAATTAATAAGCTAAGCTGGGAATTTTCGTCTACAGATTCCCGTGACTGTGCTTGAAGTAGTAGAACCTGTCTAAAGTAATATACTCTTAAGATACGGTTGCTTTATCGAAGGTTAGATAACCTGGGGTTAATTATAACCACAAGTTAACCTGAGGGTTAGCAGGTTTATGTTGCCCCATTTTACAATAGGAATTGTTAACACGAGGTTAGTAAACCTGTAGATAACCTGTTGCAGCTAGAAATTCTGGTAATATTTCATTGAAATCAAAATGGCTGCCACATGGCCTTCCCATTTCTTTGGTACCCTTCTTATTAGCTGTTTTCCTTCGGTAAACATCATCAATAAAGTCCATAAATAATACACGGATCTTAGGTTAATCCTGCCTATTAGCAGTGTGAACATGTCCTCATGGTTACCCTATTGGTTAACCTTTGTTGGTGCAACTGGGCCTAAATAAGTTAACTTCATCTGACTAATTCTCCATGTTAATTACAAACCTTAGGTTAGCCTTTCCTATTAGAAGGGTTAACTTGTCCTCATGATTACACCATGTTTATTTACTAACGTTCAGTGGTACGATGCTTTTCCTCGGTTAACTAGAGGTTTACCTCCCGAGGATATTAGTTTAGGTATTGGTTTTCTGATTGGGCACAGTCATAAACGTGGCATTTGAGCCTCGTTCTCGCGATTTATGGATGGCCCCAAAACCGTTTTTCAGCGTTGAAATCCGGGCAGGTGGTCGTTCGGCTGTCGACAGGAAATGTCGTAAATTCCAATAAAGGAAATTACAGATTAAAGCTGTCGAGGCTTAAGAAGAATTGATGAGGGGAATGTGAAAAAGAAGAAAAAAAGTTCTTCTCCATCATTCCTATTCTGGCTGCGTTGGCTCGGATTTAAAGCGACGCACCCTGTACACGTCGAAGGCCACATCGCCTTTAAAACATGCTTATGAACGTTCGCCTTTAATAACGTCGGTTTTAAAGGCGAACTGCTGTTCGTACGCACGCTAAACGAGTGATAAGCGGAGAAATCGACGATGTCGGTCTTCGAGTTTACGAAATGGTAGCGTGGTAATAACGTTTAATTGCAGTCTAAACATAATTCCGAGTGAATGCTCACCTTTAAGTTTGATCGCTCGTAATGCGGCGAAATCGATTCACAACGAATTTTCACTCCGAAGGGCCGAAAAAACACGAGCTAGGCCTAGAAGAAAAAGTTTGATGGCAAAAAGCGAATAAATGATTGGAAAATGGCGTATCAAACGAGTTATTAAGTGATGTGATCGCAAACTGTGAACACCATATGCCAAAGAACCTGAAGTCAATACACGAATTTCGAACGATAGGTTAGTTTTAGCAAACTAATAATAATACTGTGGCTGTAAAATGCATTTTCAGTACATTCGTCAGGCTGAACAATTACGTTTTTCACGAAATTCAGGCATTGTTAATGCTTGTTCCAATATGGAACTCGAAAAATGGAACAAATTCAAAAAATTCGAAAAATGGAACTCCAAAAACAGAATGCCCATGAATTAGAACGAAGTTTCTTTACTTACAATCATGCTTGTGAAAGTTTTGCAAAAAATAAATTATCAATTTCTGGTTCATTGATTTCGTTGGAGAATAATTTTAATTGTGACCTGTATGTATAGGGATATTATTGACCATCATTGAAATTTGTCATTGCGTCTGATGAATGACATCTGAAGTTCGGTACCTTTCCAGCAACTTTTTTTTAAACATGAATAAGTCATGGAAGGTAATAGTTTTTCTCTATCGTAAGAATTACTTTTCATTTAAAATGTAATAGGTTTGAAAAATCGACACAAAATGTTCAAGAGTGACATAGACTGATCTTTCAGAGTAATTTTTAGAAAGCCAGGCACGTTCATGTACTGGTATTGAGAGCGAAGTGGATACACTTGTTATAAAAATTAATTATCTTTTTTTCTGGAGTTTTGGACAGTCTGTCCGCAAAAGTCGCGTTGGTTTTTGTTCAGATATGTATCTGAGGGTAAAATGAGTTCAATTATTACTCGAAGTTTTTTTTGTACGGTTGGGAACGTCGTAATGTAGTGAATGTAATTGTACGTGTAATTGCAGTAAAAATTGACAAGCTGAAATGAGACCAACTAATGACGTTGTCATCTAGTTTTAATTGGCATGACGTTTCTGTTGAATGTGTGCGAGTTTCGCAATTTAATAACTTATTGTTTTCTTTATCTTTCCAGAAATCCACGCCAATGTAGCTTCACAAATGGCTCACGCCCCCATGTTTTACTCTGGACTTTGCGAAGATTCAGGCAGAAAGGTATTATAACGTGGCTGTTTCTATAAATTTGACTGATTTCTCCTGTCTTGGAAATGCAGTCAGTTATTAAAGACAGACTCCAGACCTCTGAAGACTTAATTCCCCTCTTGGATGTGACTGTGCTATCATGTTGAAGATGCTTTTTCATAACATATCAATTCTTCAATAAAATAGCCTACCAGTGGATATAAGGTTGTTGCATACTTTTTCGTAATTTTCTTACAAAATATTTGTCGAATAATTTCCCAATACAGAGCAATGCTTGGAACGTAAAAACATCCCATCTTGAAGAAGTCTAAAGATTTTCCAGTTATTTTCCAGAACTTCTTAATTGGCAAAGAGAGGAAGTAAGGCTATTCTTCTTCAAAAGATCAGGCCAATAATTAGGACTTGACACGCTTAGATGCCCATATTGATTTCCTTTGCAACGAACGAAATTCGCTTTCACGACATCCATTGTCGCCAGGGACACTTGTCATTCTCGTTCCTCGCAAATAGCGACTGTAAACAACGGCATTAATTGTTTTTTAACTGTATCCTTCTCTGACGCAGCTTCATTTCGATATAGGACGAGTGTGTTTTGAAACACCGTTTTTCTGTAATATCTTGATGACGTTTCGTTTGTCTTTCTGCCATGTTTCATGAGATGAATACACGTACAGGCACACTGATACACACAAAGCAGTTATTTAAATGAAAGTTTGCCGCAAGATTCATATACAAATTCTGGGTTCCCACGTTCTGAAAAGTCAGGGAATGTGAGTGGCATGAAAATGTTTCAGGGAATTCGTGATAATGTCAGGGAAATTGCGATAGTTTACTATTGTCAAAAACCTATTTAAAAAAAAAAAATTCGCCTACGGTGTTTCTGGTAGTATTAATATGTAACAAAATTTCTAAATTCTCAGAAATACAGTACTGTATTGTAGGAAATGTGTCTTTTTTAACAAAAATTGCCCGTTATATTTACTTCATTATTAATTTCGCTACTAATTATTAAAATTCATTACATGTGATCTAAATCTCTAAATCTTCGTGTAAAATGTTAGGGAAATTAATGAAAAGTTGTCATGGAATTTATCGATTTTATTCATATATAGCATAATTAGAAGAAATATACTTTGCCAAAGCCTTTTTCATAATAAGGTTTTGACTTTCACTCCAGCTCAGGTTACTTGAAAAAGCCATCAACGTAAAAATGCAGTTTTTCATAATAATTTGAAATGGGTATGGTCAATCCGATCATTAGCAATTTAAGACTCGACTGAATGTCCAATTAACAGTCGATTTAATTGCAAAGATGGACTGCGAAAGGTATTGACTTTCCCTCCAGCTCAAGTTGAAAAAGCCGTCAACGTAAAAATGCAATTTTTCATAATAATTTGAAAACTACGTTCAATCCTAGCACAGTTTTAAGACTGAACTGCATATCCAATTAACAGTCGATTTAATTGCGAAGATGGACTGCAAAGTCTCATCCCTCAAGTACTTTGGCACAAGTTCCTCGCGCTGGTGGATCGCATCGCTGGTAATATGTTCCTTGCCTATGCAATTTTTTTTTATCCCGCATTCAATTTTGCCTTGCAGGCTCCAAAACATGATTGAGTGTGCTCCGAAACGCTGGCTTTCTGCTTTCCATCGTGGTTTTCTGCCGGCTTCTCCTTCCATCGAAGAATTGAATTTTTCCATAGCGCGAGCGAGGCAGCCAACCGTTTGACAGTTCTCGGGCAGCTCTGGCAAATGCACCGTTCCCCGGTGGCAGTGGCTCTGACATTTTTTAATTTCGCCCCCCTCTTTGTTGCCATTTTCTAAAATTCAATACCAGGATCCTCATCCTCGTTGCCCAGGCAACTCGCAGATGGCTGCCACAGCGCAGCTTAGCAATGCCGGGGCTGGCTTTAATCAGCAGCATTGAAATTATGCAAATGCGCCACCCACTCGGCAACCCTTGCCGTAAGTAGAGAAGAGCAGGAAAAAACCAAATGGGGAGAGAAAGAAAAAAGTTTTGGCGCTATTGTGCCGTGCTGTCGGATAACTCATCCGTTTCCCATTGCGCCAGATATTACGGCGTTGGGGTTCCTTCCGATCCAGCGAGCGTTGTCATGGCTATGCGGATCCCCGCCGTAGCATCGCGCGGAGCTTCTGGAGAAAAAGTCCAGTGAAACAAGCCGGCTCGGGCACTTTTTCTTTCCTCCTGATTAATTAACGCTCGCTGTTGCAGCATTTTCTAATGCCATCCAATCTATAAACTCGGTTGCCGCAGTTTTGAGTGTGTCGCTTCAGCACGACCAGAAACAATGCGAATGAACGGATTTTGTAATGCTGAAATTAAATTACATCGAGCTCGGAGGAGGGAGAAGGATAAAGTAATGTAATTCAAAATCGAAATTGTGAGATTGCTGGAGTTTTAAGAGATTTAGTTCAGTTTCTTGTTCTCGGCAATACGTCGCAGTGGTTCATCCGCTCTCGGGGTGACTACAAACCTCGGATACCTGATAACCTCAGGGAATTTTATATTCAAACTGAAAAACTCGGGGAATGTTGAATTGAAACCTAGAACTTTTCAGTATCAAAATTGTATTTTTTGTTTCTTCGTTTTACAGTGGAACCTCCAAAGTTGACCAGCTCCCCATGTTGAGCACATTTTAACTGATCGGACGGTCACCTCTGTATGTTGCATGTTGACCACTTGGACTATATCACGCAATAGTAATTTACTCTCCGTATGTTGACCAGCATGGTCTCAACATGTTAAGTCAGGAATGATTAAATTTATTGGCTGCTTGCAAAACTTATACTGTTCACCCCTGAACAGTAACTGTCTCTATAGAGAGTACAAGAGTTCATTTTGTACCCCTACTGTACATGTACTGCAATTGTTGGATAAATTTGCAGCACATTATCAATACTGGTACTGTATTATGAACATCTAAATAAGATTATAAGTTAATGATGAATTATTACTGTAAAATGTGAGAACATGCAGTTCACGGAATTAAAATCCTGTCAGTTCAAGCCATGATCCATATGTTGACCAGTTTGCGACAATCCCTTCGGTGGTCAACTTACAGAGGTTCTACTGTAATTCTGAGAAGTCGGCATAAAAATTACCGTACTGACAATCTTTTCTAACATTTCCCTAAAATTCAGTATTTGTGGAAAGTTTTGCTAAAAATTTTCACTGCGGCACTTCTAGATTAATCTTTTAGTTTAAAAAAAAACTAATTGCCTTTGTGAGTAATATTTCTGAAAAACGTTTGGTGAAACGTGAAAAACTGCATGGTGATTCAGTTTACATAAAAATCCCTGAAGTTTCCTTCATTATTATTTCTTTGGTCTGTGTGCTCTGACTGAGCTTCGGCTTGCCTTCAGTTCAATATCTCGATCCTTTCAGCAAGACTGTTTGCAATAGCTAGAATTCTTGCAAAAAAATCGTTTCATCTAGTTCTTACTTCAGTTTTTGTTCACCATTTTCTGCTAACTGCTTTCATTCTGATGGACATACTCGGAAGAAACCCGAGGTGAAAAATGAACTTGTGCCAGGCATAACCTAGGACTAGATGACTTGAAATTCTTCTCGTTGCCGTCTATTGTACTCTCGTCATAGTTTTTGATTATTGTTAATGAGTGTTGTCATAGCGTTGCCCCAGGTACCTTCTTGCCTTTCGAAGGCATTTCCCCACTCATTCATTTATATCCGTTTTGACAAGCGTTAATTGGACGTCCGAAGAAAATGCTGAAAGCCGAACCCCCTCGATATGTTGTCCACACGTTGCCGTAGGACTGAATCTTTCTCTGCTTTTTTAGCGTGGGTTTTAGGGGACATTTCAGGGCCCTACAAGATGCCCTTCTTTGGAGTTTTTAATTTTTTTATGGCATTCATCCATGAATCATTACAGGGTTCATACCGTCAGGGAAATTCATAATGTCTGGACATTTGTTGTGGCACAACTATTTTGATTGGTATAAACATCTCATGATAAGCATTAGAAAAGCTGTATTTGTGTTCTACTTTTTCTTAAAACTTCGCCTACGGCTTTTTCATTATCATTTTTTATCATTATCATTAATTTTTTTTATGGAAAATTCACTTAAAGTGCATTATTTTTTGTTAAAAAATTTCGCCTTTGGCGTTTCCGTCATTTTGAAGATTTTTTTTATATTTTAAAGAAGTCCTCAATAATACAGTGTTTGAGCTGTAGTGGTTTCAACATCGTTACAACCACTAGTGTTCGCATCGTCATTAATATTAATACTCTAGAAATCCAATATGTCTTGTACTTTTTAAAAAAGTTCGCCTACAGCAGTCTCTTAGTTATTATTATTTCTTCTTACATAGTTGTGGGCTAATTCCATCATTTCGTGATCAGTACATTTCATTTCGTATGGTACATTTGCTCGGATCAAACCTGTAAAAATTGTTTCATGAAATTGTTTGGAAATTTTCCAAGTATCTGGAAAACCTTGAAAAGCCTGGGAAATTCAGTTGAAGATTTGGCTAGTCATCCTGACACAAAAATAACAAAAATATAGTTAATTGTAGTGTTGCGGATAAAATTACTTTTAATTACACGTGACATTTGTTTGATAAGTCAGGGAAATTGAGTTGCAAATTTTGGTATGAACCATGCATTAGCTTCAAATTTACCAAACGTTTTAATGACATCGCAAACTTAATCACGTTACTTCCTTTTCTAGATCGTTTTTCTGCCAACGAGAACTTGTCTCTTAACCGAAAAAGTTCGCCTTTCATCGACACGTAACGTTTACTGCTCATCTGGCCATATGTTAATTTGGATCTTTTTGCTTGTCTCCAACAGAGCGAAAGTCCGAACCGCAAGCGAAGAAGAACGTCAGTGCCCAACCACAACGTCATAGACCTGACGAACATCCCCACGCCACCACCACCGTCTCCTTCTCGGTCTTGGGAAATGATGATGGCCGACCACCGCAACTTGGCGAGGCGCAGAAGCGTATCCCAGAGGCGAGGTCCGCCGATGCCGGATCCGATGAATTCGTCCAGAAATCGCAGGAGGTGAATGAACGTTGACGTACTGTAATATTGCGGCACTATCCCCTCTCTCTCCCCTTTTCGTTTAATGAAAATGGTGATTATCAGTTTCATAACGATTTATTTTTAGAGGTGTGGACGTTGCGTTGGATATGCCCAATGTAAGCTTACGGCAGTTTTTGAGAAAGAGCAATGGCCAGTAAGAGCAAGAACAACGCCATTGAGTAGTTAATCTTTTAATGCGGATCATTAACGCTCGATTGGACGCTTCCAACGCAGCAAAATATATTTCATAAAATGCAGTTTACGACTCCTTAAATGAAGTTGTAAACTGCAGTTGCTCAGAGTAAAGCGCAGTACGAGTTCAACTTTTGTTGCATTTTACTCTGAAATTAAACTGCAATATGCATCGAAATTGCTAACGTGCAAAAAATAATACCAACAAAACGGGAAATTCAAGTTTCGGTTCAAGTCGACACTTGGGAGTTTTCATTTATTTGACATTTACACATTTCTGCAGTTGTTTTCAGTGTGCATTTTTAACGCTCGATTGGTTATTTCCTACCCTGCGAAATATATTTTATAAAAATGCAACATTCGACTCACTGTTATAACGAGTGTTTTAAACGAGTGCAACTTCTGGATCATTTACTCGCAATTTAAACTGAAATATACAGCGTGTCTAAATTAATACAGTACCAGCCACACCTGAAATTCATGTTTCTGTACGTGCCGAAAAGTTGAAAGTTGACATTTCCACGTTTCTGCAGTTGTGTTTATAAGGTATATTTGCAATTTTTAAGGCCTTGTCCACATCTAGGAAACTTTTCCTAGAAACGTGGTTTCTGGAAACAGATGGAAACAGGTCTGAGGAAGTATTTATGGCCATTTGCATCCAATTTGTTTCCTTGTCAGAAATGTGGAAATCTGTTTCCAGAAACCATGGTACTATATACAGGGTTTCTGCTTTCTGGCAAATCAGGGAATTCGTGAAATAAGTCTGGGAAATTGAGATAGTTTGCATCAGCCTTCTGAAGGGTTCATACCGTCAAGGAAATGTTGACATTTTGTCCATTAAGCGAGTGAAAGTCTGATGAAAGTTAGGGAAAAAAGTTTCAACAAATTTTGAAGCTCAATTTTTTGACTTCATGGAATCAAAAAAGATGGTCCAAAAAGCTGCTAATTTGTAAGCAGACACTAAGAAGTGTTGCAGTTGCACAGAGAAATACAAAAGAAATAGTTACTGTATTTGTAGTGAGTTGCAAATAAAGTTAATTTTACTTACACGATCAGGGCAAGTCAGGGAAACTGAGTTGCAAATTTTGGTGTGCACCATGATCTGATTTGTCAACATCTTTTATAATCTTTTTTGATAAAATCCATTTATTTTTTTATTATTTTCTTAAAATGCCTGTCTCCCTCGCGCGATATTCAAAATTCTCCGAAACGATATCGTTGTTGAATTTTCTACCAAAATCTTTGAGTAACTTTGCTTTTATCTCTCTCGTTGCAGTCCCACGTTTCGTCGTATCCGCTACCGTGACCGTCAGTCTCCCGAGCGGCGAGCCTTTCAGCCACCCCCCATGTCCCCCCATCATCACCAGCTTCCCCCGCACCTCGCTTTCCCTCCAGCTAGTCTCGCTCAGCAACAACAGCACCAGCAACAGCACCACCACCATCACCATCATCATCAGCAGCAGCAACAACAGCAACAGCAGCATCACCACCACCATCACCATCACAGTTCGTTAGCAGCTAATCAACAACCACAACAGCCTTCACCACAGCCAGTAGTAATCAACGTAGATCAGGTGAGTTACCACGCGGCATTATTGCTGCCTGTGCCGTCCTAGCCCCGCTTGAGCAGCGAGTTTTGGGAAAATGAAAGTAAATGGAAATGAAACTCGAGCCCGCGTTGCTGGGGAAACTCTAGTCACGTCACCAGGGCTGCTTTTTTCTTCTTTGAGTTTCCCTCTTGGAAAATCGACGGTAGGACATGGTCACTTGCCCCTTGGGTCACGTGTTGTCCTGGTAACTCGGTTTTTTCTTCCAATCTGCATCACCGTGCTCATATTACCAATTGCCTTAGAGGAAATATTCGGTTTTTTTGGTCTTATCTTCCATTAAATGGTTTGATGTTCGCTGTTTTGCCTGCGTTTTGAAATTTAGTATGTTTCCTTGGGACCGCTGTGCAATATTAGTGTAGAGGTTATTAGCTTGGGCAGATTGAGGACAGGGACCTACCCTGTATGTGATTTTACAGGGTGTCACTTTGATGTTTTTCCCTCCACGTTTGATTTTTGCCGTATTTTTTGCATTGCAAACTGTAGTTTTAGTTTGCGAAAGTTGTGGGACCGATTAAAATCACTGCAAAAGTTACTGAATATCGGATTATGGCACCTGTGTATTTATACACCTTAAATATTTTCAGAAATTGAAATCTGAAATCCATCATTTGTCGCCTAGTTTTTGTAAAGAGCACTACTTTTTTTTAAGAAGAAGTTGCCTACAGCATGTCTTTAAAAATTCATTATGGTTGAAGTTTTTTTTTTTAAATTTCGCCCACTGCGTTCTTTTCAATGTCAATATTTACACTAGTTTCTCTAGTTTTTTCTATCTTAGATTTTCTTGATTTTTTTTCCGAAAAAATCCTATATTCTTCCTATATTTTTTCTTTTTCCTTTATTCTTCCTATATTTTTTCTTTTTCCTTTATTCTTCCTATATTTTTTTTTTCATTTTTCGTATATTTCCTTAATTAATCTACCTGGTGTTATTTGACAGCATGCATACTGTAGGTTCTACGGCAGCTACGAGCATATTTTATGTTTAAATTTATTTTTGACCATTGTTTTGCGCAGTATTTGAAATTAACGTGCTATTACAGTGTTATTTAGAGTTTGACCTCACAGCATCTTTTGTCCTTTCACCAGGTTCAAGTCTCCATTCCTCTTACGATGTCACCGCACAATTTGCCTTTGTACAGTAGTCCTCATCCAATCCCTGTGTGCGCCAATCCTCATCTCCCTCCTTGTGGCATCCAGGCCATGCACAATTGCAACGGCATCCAGTTTTCCAATTGTCAAGTAAGTCTGGATTTAAATTTACTCTTTGGTTTTTAAGCCGAATTGCATAGGGTTCTCGGAGGACATTTATTTTTGTCAAACCACTAAAGTCCACGTGCGTTTATTTTCAGCAGGTGCCTCACCTAGCGGGTTGCGGTAGCATCCACCTGTCCCACCACCACCACCATCACCACATGTACCAGCCCGTGATGCACCCACACGCGCATCCGCATCCCCACCAACAACCGCCGCCAAATCCGGGCCAGCCACACCTGCTCCAACCTCAGTTTTTGCCGCAGACACCACTCGCGGCGCAGGTAAGCAGACGCCGCTATACGGTTTTGTTTCAACAACGTTTTTGCTGTTTGTAGTGCGCACCTAGGCACATTTTGCGAAACATGACTCGGCAAAAATTATTTCATAGAACGAGTTTATGGAAAAAATAAATGCAATGTTGGCGGAAACGGCCTTTTTCCGCAAGCATGCTTCCACAAATTTCTTTCACATGCTAGAAGTGTGGAAACATTTCGAGGAAATCTATTCCGCAATCCATGTTTCCAGTAAATGTTTGCCAGGTGTGGACAAGCTTTACTATCGAAAATTTAGCGGAGAATATCTGTTTGAACGTACGACATGTACAGGGTTCGTACCCACCTGGAAAGTCAGGGAATGTCAGGGAAGAGAAAAATTGCCAGGGAAAGTATACTCAGGGAAAATTGCCGTTTTTGCCAAAGTCAGGGAAATGGGGAAATGAGGGTTGGGGAATTTATGAGTTGCCCATTTGACGATGATACGATTGCACAAGAGTTAATGGACATGCAAAAAAAGAAATAACGGTTAAATTGAGCATACTAAAAATGGAATTCTCCAGACATTTGTACAGGTGCAACAATGTCTTAGTAGCTAATGATTTTGAAAATTTTTGAAACCGGTAAAATTTATTTTTGTCAGGGAAATTGCATGGATTTGTCAGGGAAATTAATTTGAGAATTTGGGTACGAACCATGATGTAGTTTTCATTGTCGCATCATCTTTGCTGGATGATAAAGATATCCTTTCGTGTAACTCATTGCGCCACCTAACCAACTCCGGTATATAACGCCGAGGTTTTCTCTAATAGCGTGAAATCTTAGGTATTAATGCTTCCACCGCTTTCTCCCCCTCTATTAAAGTTTGGGTGTTCAATTCTGCAGTCGCAAGATGGCGAAATAGAAGTTCTGACAGACCATCGGCCTACAGGGTTCCCGGGGATGCCGGGACCTCCGCCGCCCCCCGGAATGCATCCGGGAGGACCCTTGCCACCAACGCCTCCGCTCCACCTCATACAAGATGCGGCAGTCAGGGCCGGACAGCCAGATACTCACTTTTCCACAATTGTAAGTTCATAAAGATATCCACTCGAACGTACAGTTTGCATAATTGGGGAAATAATGCAAGTGATGCTAGTAGCTTTAAGAAAACTGGACAAACATCCGTAAAATGCTAATTCGACTTATGTTTTTCTGCAGTGTTCTTACGGTCAGCATGCCCGCCGACTCGGGGTCAACCGGCGCGTTGCCGGCAGACGGTGGCGCACTCCTCTTCCAACGTCTCCAGCATCCTACCCGGGATTCCTCCTCCATTTCTTGTAAGTGATTTTTCATGTATAACCCCATTATTCTCGATTTTGTATTTCAAAAAAAAATTCTTAAATAATCACTACTACATGTAAACAAATTTGCGTATGGTAACTTATTTCGGCGCTTCTGCCAGTAATAATTTTTCTGAAAATTTCTCCTGCAACCACTGAAAATTTTCTCAAGAAAATTCCACAAAAATGCAATATTATTGCCATTTCTTTAAAAAAAATAACCCTTTATATTCATTTCAGTACTAATTTCACTGCTGATTATTAAAATTCATCATTTGTGATCTAGAGCTTCTAAAATTGTTACCAACGGCATGTTAAAGTTCGATTCAGGACTTGAAAATGAATACAGTTTAACGTTACCTAGGCCTAAAATTGTATGCAATTTTATGTAATATGTCAGGGAAATGACTGAAAAGTGGTCAGGTGAAGGAAATGACTGAAAAGTGGTCGGAATGTCAGCAAAATGACTGAAAAGTGGTCAGAGAATGTCAGGGAAATCGACTTGAGAATTATTGGAACCCTGTTGAACGTTTGTGGTTGCTTTTCCTCCCCTTAGCGCCATGTTTTCCAATCCGTCACTGCCCACATACGGCCAGGAGATGGTCAATCCCGAAAACGCCGAGGCAGAAAACTACGAAGCCCTGCTTAACCTCGCCGAACGGCTGGGAGAGGCCAAGCCGCGAGGACTCGTGAAATCTGGTAGGAAAATTTCTGTCGTACATGCCCTATCTGTCGCATGACCCCTGCATTATAAATTGTAACTCTGGTGTCTTGCTTTCACGTTTTCAGAAATTGACCAGTTGCCGTCTTACCGCTTCAACCCCGACACGCACCAGTCGGACCAGACCTCCTGCGTAATTTGCATGTGCGATTTCGAGCAGCGACAGCTGTTGCGGGTCCTGCCCTGCAACCACGAATTCCACGCAAAGTGCGTGGACAAGTGGCTGAAGGTAAGCCAGTGTCTTCGTTCGCTTTGCTTTCGATGATCCTTCCGTACGGCAAAACATTGACCGATTTTTGTTAATGTTACAGACGAACCGGACCTGTCCGATCTGCCGAGGGGATGCGTCGGAGTATTTCAACCACCCCGAATGAAAAGGCAACGAGCTGTGGCTCCATTTGAGATTTGTTGAAATGAGTGAGTAGACGCACGCGGGGGAAAATACTAAATCGACGTGCTCATAACCACCGCGCGTTTCACTATACCAAAGTCTCAGTTGCGATCATACCTAGATTGTTTCCCCCAAGTCGAGTCTGGGTTTTGAAGGGAAATCCGCGGCTCTGTGGCTCCACGAGCAATGGGCCTGGGAGAGCCGCGAAGGTTAAGGCAATTTACGTGTTGAAAAGCATAATGGCTGGCATGAAATCTCCATCGGACGACGGTAAATTCAACGCACGCTTGACCACTTGTTTTCCTTATTTTTTTTTTTTTTTTTTTGGTTTTTTTTCCGTTCATGTTTATGTTGATTTTGAAACAATTTTTTTAAACCGTATTTTGGTAGAAATGCCAGTTTGAGAAATTGCCAGATATACGGAGTATTTCATTTTAAACAGAAAAATTGGATGTCTGATATAACAAAAAAAACAGTAATTTATTGAAAAAATATTTTCTTTAGATAAATTTGAACTAGGCTTTGCCCAAAATACTGTCAGTTGGGGAAATTCGTGCGTGAGGAAATTAAGGTCAATAAACGATTGGTTTTATGGCAATGTGAGCCAAAGAACTCGATGATCCAACATCCTACCTGCATTTCTGCGAAACCAAGCAATGGTGGACGTTATGAGCTATCGAAAACGTTAGGAATTGACTGCTAAGCCCAGATTAAACTCTGTGGCGCGAGTGCAGTGCATTAATAAATGGTGTTTGATCGACTTGAGATCAATCTCGGCTCTGAAGCTAAGCCGTTGAAGCTGTCCTCACGATCATAAACTGTCACGTTTCCCGTTTTTGGCCTGGTATAAATCGTCCGAGAAGCAAGCAGGAAGTTGGCAAATTTAGTTAATGGTCTCGCTTATTATTTCTGGTTCTAAGTCGTTCGCAATTTAAAATCTGGGTTCATAAATTGTTATCTTAAAATTGGGGTGCCTAGCCGCTAAACCTTGAAAAGTCATTAAACTGGCATTTAAGTTTATGGCAGAGTTAATCATTGGACAGATTAGGGAATAACCACAGTTATTTTGCGGTGCAATTTAACATTACCAGCAGATTGTAAAATTTGTTTAAATGTCTGTGTGGTAGTTCCTCGAGAAGCTCAATTTGTACAAGTCTTTCCTTGAAGTTAAGGTTAAAATTTTGTTTACTGCAGTGAATTCATGATTATTCACGATTATTGCAGTTACGAGACTGATTTGTAGCAATAAACCGCTTTTTTATACCGCAGCTGGGTACGATGAGTTAACCGCAATTTGATTTTTGCGAAAAGTTTTACAACGCGAAATGCAACAGCTGTCTAAACTAATATCCTCGTAACTGGTGTGGAATATTGGCTTAGAGAGGTTATAAGTTTGGACAGATTGTGGGGAGGCCTACCACTTGGAAAGTGCTTTTATATGCCATAAACATGCCCGATAAACCCCCTGATGGGATATCACTTTGATATTTTTCCCTCCACGTTTGATATTTTGCCCAATTTTATGTATTATTAGTTCGCGAAAGTTGCCGACCAATAAGAACCAACGCAAAAATTATTGAATATCGAGTTATGGAGGTGTATTAGATTTAATGTGGGTTCCACGTTGGATCCAGCACCTGATATTAGTTTAAAGGAGAAATTAGTTTAGACAGTACATGCATTTGCTGGATAGGTTCTACTGTATTTTAAGTTTTGTTCGCGAGCAAATTGGTTACGAATGTTATTTTCGTTTAATCTTTTTTGAGTTTGGGGTTCTGGAGGGCTGTGTCCAAGCAACCGAAATGTTTATAAACATTTCGGATAATGCGGCTGGAATGTATCGAACCGCTGACACACATCTGCTAGGATCCTCAAGCATGTGCGTTGAATTTGCCGTTGCCTTCGTGCCAATGCCAGCCGAGATCGTAAGACCCTTTTCTTCATATGTGCGGCTTCGGACAGCCATTTTCTCCCACATTGTGCATGACCGATCTCCGATCTCTTGGTTTCCCGTTGTTCGCCCGTGGCTTGGTTTCATCATTTTCAACCGCTCTTGTTTCAGTTTTTGTTACAGATACTGATTATATTGTTCCTGGTAAAAAATTGAGTTGTTTGCCGTGGGAATGATGCAATTTTGGGGAGCTGGCCCCGTGAATGTGCCGAGCCGAACACTTGGTCAAAACTCACTGGATGGTGATGGTACCGGTACCGCATCTGGCTGTAACGTCCTAAACATTCACGATACTGACATTTTGTAGTATTTAGACACGAATTTCGATGAATTTGGACTTGTCAGTTGTCCAAAATTTCAAAACAACCGTGATCGGTGAATGCAAAATTGAACCAAAAATCATTCGCTGACCCCCGGATTAGACAATTTCTGAGCGACAGCGTCGCTTTTGCACCTGGAATTCTCAGACACGAGTTTAAATTTGCGAAAACTGAGAGTTTCAGCCAGGTTCCCGAAATTTTGGCTGGATCCAAGATGGATGGGAAACTTGTCGAGTCAAGGACGTTGGCATCAGGTCAACTGCCCAAAAATTTAATTTTTCAAAATTTGTACAACGGTAGGATTGAGACGCAGTTTGGCATTACTGTGAGTGACCAAATGATCGACTCTGTCACTAGGGCGCGAACGCCCCCAAAAATCAAACTTTGTTGGCCAGAAATGTTGAAAGTTTTTTTATCCGGTTATTTCGAAACTGCCTTATTGGCATTCGATGAAAAAGCTTTTTTTTCTTCTCATTTTTGTGGTGATGCGTTCCCGCTTATCTCAAATTTCAAGAAATGGTAAAAATGTTCAATTCAGATTGTGCATAAATGCCAGGTTCTGACTTTGGACATCTTTACCGTGCCGGGATATGCTTCGGAACACTTAAAGGTGCAGCTACGTGCAAGTTACGTGATTGTTGACATTTATTTTGTCACAAAGTGTGGCCGTGTACATACGAAGTATACATAAAACCTCTCGTTCCGTGCCAGTTGTTAATTATTAATGATTTTTTCTTTGGTTTAATTTCGCCGCATGTTTTTATTAGTCCGCCGCTGAAATTGAAGCAAATTTTTGGGGAGAGCGAGGTTCCCGTAATCCCGTTCAACGGGCTCCTCCGTTTTTAATGTTCCTTATTTAATACGATTATTACCTTGTGTTCTCTCCCGTTCATCATTACTTGTTTGTTTGTTTTTTGATTTTTAACCTAAGTCTCCTCCTCCTACCTCCAACTGCTGTTTTAGCCCTCACTAAATCATCGCCTACGATCCACCTCATGATGTAACTTTTGAATTAACGCTCGTTACCAGCCAATTGTACAAGTTGCCAAAAAATCTATATAGGACGATTACGAAAATACCTTGAACTTTAACCTAATAATTTTACGTGTGTTGACGTGTTGTTGAATTATGTCCGTACTTTTGTCCGCAGTGCGATTATTTGCTGCTTAGCTCTACGATGCCGTAATCGAGTGGAAATTCACTCGGTGTTGCAAAGTCGTGTAATTGTAACGTCTTTTAATGACACATTAAATTGTTAGAACTAACATTTTGGTGGAGTTTTAATTTGATGTGGAAACTTTTTAGCTTTTCGAATTCTTCGTTATCTTTTCGTCCTGATCTTGATAACAAACCCCAATACGGATGTACAAAAAAACCAATGATTTTAACAAAATTTTTGTTTTCCAGAAACCTTAACATAGCACCAGTCCATTTATTTGATTGAATTGGCTGACATAAAGGAAATACAATAATCACACTAACTTCAAATATAATACTTAAGACAGTGTAGTGGTCACAAAAGGAAGCTCTTTGCCATACTGCTAGGTTTCATGATAACATGCGATTAATACTGTAATTTCAGCAATTGTTTTTCATTGGCATTGCAGTGGAGGTGCAGACCTACTATGTTGATAATACCACTCATTTGAGACATGCAAGTCTTCTCTTCTCCTGCAAATAAGAAACATTAACAAATTTGCCATTTCTACATATCTGTTCATGCGCTAGAGTAATACTAAGATAGTAATACTAACATATTTTAATGATTTTGGCTACAAACTAAGGGTTTATAGTTTTACCAAAAATCAAGCCATTAATATATGTATGGACCAAATTTGTGAATTTCGTAAGTTTTATACGAACAATTACCAAACTTTCTTATTAGACAACTAGCCACTGTTATTAGTTGACCACAACTATGTGTACAGTGACACTTTGTAATCTAGACAAATGTCTCCGATTTCGACTTGACCACGGAGAAACTACAAAAATCAGGTTTTGGCTTATTCACTTCTACGAGGTCTAAAATGCGGCCTTTTGCCCCGTGAGTGGGGACGGGGATGGTCAAATTTTTCCTGTTCGAAGACTGATCGTAGCTTTTCACGAGGTCATAAGGCGGAGGCAAAATATCAGAGTCCTGACTAGGAGAAGGGGTTAACGATGCCAAATGATACTTACTGTGAGAATCAGGGTTAGGGCAGCAGTGTAAAAAGCAGAAACGAGTATTAAACAAAAATACAATGAAAAAAATATTTATTCCATAATGTTAAAATATATTCTAATGATAAACTCATTGCCCAGCTAAATAAAATAATTCGAAAAATTTCACTAAATAAATCTAGGGCTTACTTCGATCCAGTTTCGTATAAGCTATGATCGGTTATGTAATGGATGACCTTATCGAGTAGGAAATATTTCACGCTTTCTCCGCGTCGTAATGCTCGCCTGTAATTAAATGAAAGTTTTATTGTAATTAATTTTGATTAGTTCAGATAAAGGTAAACCCTCAATGAAATTTGAGGTAGGTTTTGTCAGCGATAATATCAGCGGATTTTGCTTTAACAACAAAAATTACTTTCGAGTTTACCTTATTTTGGTCGCACTAATCTCAGTTGGTATCCATTCGGTGACTAGATGAATGTTTTTCTGAAACAAATTCATTGTTAACACTAATTGCAAAATGAAAAATAATAGTTAATTAAATGGTAAACTGACTTCGTATTTGGTTAAAACGTCGGATTCGTAGATAAACTTTTTAGGATTGGTGTCACTTCTCGAAATGACCACCAATCCGAATCGATTAACGATGTTCTCTATCTGTAATTAAGTTAAAAACCATGAATGGTTATATTAGTCATCCTTCATTCGTTTAAAAATTGCATAACAGCAATGCTACTTGCATCTTCTTTTGCCCACAAATTGGGAACTGCAAACGATTCCAGCAAATCTGCTCCACAAAGTAATTTCACTTGAATCTGGGTTTCGTTTAAACAGCAGTTATCCACTTCATCTGCGAGTCAAATATTTTACATTTTTGCTCCAGCTTTGTCGCTCTACTCATTACGGCCATAGCTACCTCGCTTCGAACATGTCGGATCCATTTTCTTGCGCTTACTAGGAATGTCTGAGATGTTCACATTGGCAGAATTGTTATGAATATTTTGATGATGTGTCAGCACCTTAGCAGTTTCGAGCCATCTGTCTTGTTTGCATTCCCATGTGTCGAGCCTGGCAAAAGATTGTCACGTATTATAAGCGCAAGTGATTCGGATGTTAAGTGAAAACTCAACGTCTAAATTGGGAATTTGGGATACCGAATCCAATCTGACGAGCTCAGTGCCTGCTGAATCATGTTGCATCTGTGAGTTGAAGAAACCAAGTCCTACATACACCCATTTTGGGCAAAATGAAACAACGAGTTGTAAGTTGTGCTATAAGCTCCCAATCAAAATGTACGAAAACCCCTGACCTTTTTTTTGTAGGCATCGTGAACGGGCGATATGATTCCACCAACTACCTTGCATACGTTGAGTCTGTGCAAGTGATCTCTTGCAAGTTCTGTTCAATATTAGAAGAAAGTCGATTTTAGTTACATGTACAAGTGTACCGGAAATCTATCATAAAGTATTTGGATGCATTTTTGAGCGTATTTCTACTGATTATTGAATGCATTTTGAGGCATATTTCTAGTGTTTTTGAATGCATTTTGAGGCATATTTCTAGTGGTTTTGAATGCATTTTGAGGCATATTTCTAGTGTTTTTGAATGCATTTTTGAGCCTATTTGTTTTTTGGGGTTTTGGTTTTGGGCTTATTTCTAGTGTATTGCGGATGCATTTTTTTGCATATTTCTGGTGTTTTCGATGCATTTCTGGGTAATTTCTAGTTTTTTGGCTGCATTTATGGCAATATTTTTTGTTTTTTGACAATTTCTCTGATGACCAGTTAGGTTTAGCTTAGCAAACCAAAGTTGAGCACTTTGGAGCATCTGATACCTTTTTCCCCTTATTTACATTGGGGTCAGTAATGGGCTCGACAGAGAGGCCACTGTTTCAGGACAGGAAGCTAAAAATTAACATCAAAGTGAGACAAGCCATTTTTTTCAGGAAATATACCAGGACAGAAACAAGTGAAACCAGATAGTTTGTAGCGAGACAACACTAAGCATCACAAGTCGTGCAATTTTTGAAATACTTAAGATTTCGGTTTACAGATCTGAAGATGTCAAGAAGTAAGTTCAGTAGGAATAGTTATTAATTTATTTTTGTCAACAACATTATTTTAATGAAGCCTGGTGCAGTTATAGCAGTCAGTTGTATGCTAAACCTGCAGTGTATAACAGAAGGTATCTACACTGTGCAAGTATGGCCTATAAGTTTCTCCAAATTACAAGAATGCTATCACCCACCAAACATACGAAGGTGTGCTACGGTGATAGGGTTGAACGACCCGCACGACAATAAGATAACGTGAGGCGTAGATGTCATCGTTGTTTCATCAAAAATTACATAATTTTTCTTATCAGCTGTTTGTCGAAACGACCCATGACGCACACCGGCTTTACTATTTATAGAGGTAGTTCGTTCGCAGTTCAGGTCATTTTGTAGTTAGCGACAAAGCTGAACTCCTAATCAAAATTTCTAGTTGAACAGGCAACGTAAAAGAGCTTGAACTTTTTAAATCTTCCTTGAAAATTAGATGAATTTTGAACGCACATAAATAGTTAAAGATATGCATAGGTACTTTTCGCATGCCAGTGATGCCACATGTTTGGTCACATTGGCCCTTGACAGGTGCTGCCACCTGGAAGACATCTCACGCCTATGCAAAGAATGAGCAAACGCAAGCAGAAAATAGTGCCCTCTAAGTATTGTAAGCATTACAGATCAAATGCAAATAAAATTCATTTTGTGAATTTGAAGGCACCCACACGGTCCATTTACACATAA
>JAQGAF010002009.1:0-25717 GCA_034687865.1 Kryphioiulus occultus
AGATACCAAAGTAAATTTGCAAAGATACCAAAGTAAATTTGCAAAGATACCAAAGTAAATTTGCAAAGATACCAAAGTAAATTTGCAAAGATACCAAAGAATATTTTCCAAACCTTCCCGAATGGGCACCGAGCCTTACACTGCCTTGTACATGTTGTACATTGTATTTACCTGTACGGGGTCGGATTTTGGGAAACCCAAATAATTAGTCGAATTGCTTTAGCATCATCATATCCTGTTACGCTAGTTTTCTATAGTGCACAAATCGTAATATCCTTAGATTGTTAAATTTAAAAAATGTTATATTTCGATTATTTTCGTAACCGAAAACCACAAAATGTCGTAGGTGGTTCGTCCTGATCATGACGTATTGGAAAGCAACAGGATATTAATTTCCCCGTGCCAGAAACCTACTTTAGGAACCTTTTGCTGAGAAGCAATTAAGCACCACTGTTAGTTTGCATTGCATCTCAATAAGTGATTTGAAGACAGAAAATAATTTTTTTTTGATTTTCTTCAGGATTTTATCCTACCTAACGTCATGCGGATTTGTTTGCCACATCAACCACTACTACTCATTGGCGCTGTGTTGACTCTCATCTTATCCACACAAATTATCGAGGCTAATTTAAACAGGGTTCGTCGTCAAGGTAAGCTTAGATAAATACCCCATGCAAACATTTGATTCGATTGCCTAAAATGTACGTCCGGTTGCACCAATCATGCATTATCTCAACCTTTCACAAACAAAGATCCGTTAAAAATTCTGATCAAACTATCAAGTTTATTTATTAGATAATTTCAACGAAAAATGACTAAATTGCCGCTCTCGAACATTGGAAATAACACGGTATTGTCAAAACTTGCATTGTCGACTTTTTTCCACTACCTTGTTATTCACGCAATGGTGCAAGGTCACTTTGATCCATTCCATCAATGGCAAAAAAGTGGGCTATTTACCAAACAAAAATCACGACTAAAGGATGTTGAATGGGATATCCGCTTGACTGAAAATGCACGCTAGTTGTGATAATTAGGCACTTTAGGCAAGCATGTCTTTCAAATTTGGTGACAAATTCAGAATACAAGTAGATTTCCAATCCTCTGTTTATCCAAAATACAGTAGAAGCTAGCTGTCTAAACAAATACCGTCTTAACTAATTTCCTCTCCAAGTTTTGTCGTTCATTCTGTACTTCAACGTACTTGAATCAGTGTTGATCAATTTCATGTTGAACCGATTGACGTTGCAACCAACAATTCAACTCTGTCTTTCAACAGCTTTTTAAAAACTCAAAAGAATCAGTGTTCATCAACTAATTGTTGAACCTATTGAAGTTGCAACCCATCCTTCAACTTTCAGTCCTACAACAGCTTTTCAAAAATTCAAATTGAATGTGTTGTTCGACCATTTGTTGAACCGAATGAAGTTGCAACCCACCATTCAACTTTCAGTCTTTCAACAACTTTTCAAAATTTCAAAAATTCAAATATCGTTCCATTCGAAGCACGTGAACAGCCAAAATTCCAAAAATGTGCACGCGCGCGAATTCGAAATTTTGGAAGACTCGTGTTCGAGATTTTTTCGCGTTCCATTTTTTCTGATTTCTGAAAAAAAAAAACTCAACACGTATAATTTTGCTCAGTGCCATCTTCAACTGTAAGTAATTGATTAAATTTTTATTGAACCGCGTCAGCGCGGAAATTGAGCAATTCACGCGCCACTTTCGTTGCTCAATTATACTCGAACAAAAAAAGCTGAATCGCGAGTGGTTGCATGACGGAAAATTCTTGTTAAAAGTTCTGGAAACTTTCTCGAAGAAAGCGAGAAATATTCACGTCTCATGGACAAACTCGTCCTAACTTGATTTTTTCCCCCAATTTTCAGGTTTCGTTTTCGAAACTGGATCGTCTAGCGGCGGGCAATGTTCGACCAATGATGGCCAGCAAGGGGTTTGCATCGAGGTGTCCAAATGCGACGAAGCGACGAAAATCTTGGCGGGGAATCCGAACTCCGCTCAGCGTAGATTCTTGCAGGAACGCACGTGCCGTTTCGAGGGCAGCATTCCATTCTTCTGTTGCGTAGGCGGCTCGACAGGTGGCGGGTCGCCACCGACCGCAGCGCCACCACCCCCACCGACGCCAGCGCCACCACCCCCACCGACGCCAGCGCCACCACCACCACCGACACCAGCGCCACTACCGGTAACTGATAAAATTGGCGGCGGAGCCACCCTTGCCCAGTTGAATGAAGGTGCGACGTTTTTCTCTTTACTTTTATACCTAATTTCCCTTTTGTTTTGATTTGTCAATTTGCTTGTATTGAAAAAATTGGAGCCAAATTCGTATTGAAATCTTTTTGGGCAATTTGTTTAAATTGATCAGTTTGTATCAACATTAGACGAAAATGGTGGCTTTTATTCACACAAAAGCACATTTTAAAGCAAAATTATTTACAAAACTGAACAAATTATAATTGTTTTTATTTCCTGATGGTGAATAATTTCACTCCATTTGTTTTAATTGATCAGTTTGTATCAAAACCTGGATGGTAAGGAATTAAGAATTATTAATGGTGGGTTTCATTCGCACAACAGCACATTTTAAACCAAAATTATTTACAAAACTAAACACAATTGTTTTTATTTACTGTTGGTGAATAATTTCACTCAATTTCATTCCATTGTCATAGTATTTACTGGTCGTATTATCATTTTTTAATGTCGGTTTAATGTAATCTGATTACAAATTATGATTCTTTATTTCCTGATGATGAACAAGTTCTTTCACTCCTTTGACATAGTAATTAACTGGTCGTATTTTTCTTTTTTTAATGTCGTTTTAACGTAATCTCATTACTAAGGAGATGATAACGTAAGATTTGAACACAAGTCTAAAGCAAAAATTATTTACAAAACTAGGCAACAAATTATAATTGTTTTGATTTCCTGATGGTGAGTAAGTTCTTTCTCCTCATTGCCACAGCAATTAACTGATTAACTGGTAGTATTTTTCTCTTTTTAATGTCGGTATAATATAATCTGTTTAATAAATGATGTCTTACAACTGACTTCTGTAGAACGATCGGTGTTGGTTTTTCTTCTTTCCGTAATTATTTCCATTTCTCCATATTTCAGTTTGTGGCGTTTCTAAGTCCCCAATTGTTCGAGTTGTCGGAGGAATTCCAGCACTACTCGACGCATGGCCCTGGATGGTAACAAATTAAGTTATTAATGCGAGTACATCACATAATCCTGCTTTGGAAGATTGCCTTCCAACATTTTTCTATAATTATATTTCTTCTTGCTATTTGCTTCTGTTAATTTACGATTTTGGGGACCCTTGCTTTGTATACATGTACATGTAGGGTGCAATTTTATTCGTCTGTTGCATTATAAACAGTTGCACCTGACGATGGCGTTTCTTTGCCGAAACGTCGTGCTGTATATATTTTTAACATATGCAACTGACGATGGCGCAACTTAATGTTTTAATTTCTTTTTCTGGAATAACGTTATTTGAACGTGCAGTTTCTTATAAAGTCAGTCACATTTGGATTACATACGAGCTCAGCGTATTTAAACTTGTCTGCTTCCAGGCGGCCATCTTTATCGGTGACGCGGCAACGAGAGTGACATCTTTCGTCAGTTGCGGCGGTGGTGAGTTCAGCAATTTAAATGTTCGAGCAAAAGTTATTTTTAGGTGAATTAACACCGGATTTTTCGTTTATTTTTCTTTAACATAGTTTTAATCAGCGATTTGTACGTTTTAACCGCCTCACACTGTGTCTTGGACAAGGCCACTGGAAAAGCGTAAGTGCCGGTTGTGATGGGAAAGGACCAAATCACGATGGTTCAGGTATTTTTTTTTAATTTAAAAAAAAACCTTCAATTGCTATTTGTCCTCGATGATCCAGGAGACCAGCATCTGATTTCTTAATCCGGCTGGGTGACCTGGACATCAATTCGGACACGGACGGCGCTCATCCCGTGGATTTCAACGTGGTCAAGGCTCAGTCCCACGAAAACTACAATCCCAACACCATCCAGAACGACATTGCTCTTCTTAAACTAGACAAGCCAGCCAGTTTCGGAAACTCGATAAAGCCCATCTGCCTCCCCACAGTCGAATTGAAGTCCGAAAATTTGGAGTCCAAACAGCCGCTCATCGCCGGCTGGGGTACGGTTGAATTCCGTGAGTAGAAATCTAAAGTTCGGTAACTTATTTCAAATCGACCATCAAGCAGACTAGTTCGTGATCCTCGTATTTTTGCTTCGATGAATTTCAAGGCGGCAATTCAAGCTCCATTTTGCGCCAAGTTCAGGTTCAGGTCCAGTCGAACACTGCTTGTCAAACTGCGTACGACCGGTTCAGAGTGACCATCACCAAATCGCAACTTTGTGCTGGCTTCAGACTGGGAGGCAAGGACGCTTGTCAGGTGAGATCGCAATGTCCCGTTAGTTGTTTTCACCTTGGAACGATGCCTATGATGCTGCTGCCATTGACCTGGAAACACACACAGATTACCTTGACATTTACCCTCGTTTGGGGACGTTCAAGTACTATGCATGCGTTTTCACGAGTCAATTTTTGTCGATCAACTTTCTGTTGAAAGCGAGTTGAAACGTGGGAATACGCTTTCAACAGACTTGAATCAGCGTTGATCAATGATTTGTTGAATCGAACAAAGTTTTCAACTTGATCAAGTCGTTCCATTTAGAGCACGTGAACGAACAAAATTCCAAATTGGCACGCGCACGAATTCCAATTTTCGACAGAATCGTGTTCCATTCCTTTTTCGCGTTCCATTTAATGCGAATTTCGGAAAAATACAGCATGCATAATTTTACTCGGCGCTATCTTCAACTGTAAGTTGCATACATTTTTTATTGAAACGTCTGAACAGAAATTGAACAGTTTTCGATCAATATTTGTCGATAAATAATTGTTGATCGACACAAGTTGACTCGTGAGAACGGTTCACCAACTGATGAGAAATGATCAATAATAACAGCAGTTGAAGGTCACACAAAGGATGAATCATACTTTTGTTTGCGAAAATTGTAGGTTTAAATCCAAAATCAGCATTTTTTTGTTGTTTAAATATGCATTTGTGTGACAAAACTCCATCAATTTTGCTAAAATTTGGACAAAAATTTCGCCAGGTGAATGGGTTGGTCAACTGATGACAGCAGTTAAGGGTCACCCAAATGACCAGTCATAATTTTCTTTGTTAAAAATTTGGGTTTAAATCCATCCAGTCATAATTTTGTTTGATAACAATTTGGGTTTAAATTCATCCAGTCATATTTTTGGTTGATAACAATTTGAGTTTAAATACATTCAGTCATAATTTCATTTACTAAATATTTGGGTTTAAATCCATCCAGTCAAAATTTCATTTACTAAAAAGTTGGGATTAATTCCATACAGTCATAATTTTGATTGATAACAATATGTTTAAATCCATCCAGTCATAATTTTGTTTCATAACAATTATTGTTTAAATCCGTCCAGTCATAATTTCATTTACTAAAAATTTAGGTTAAAATCCATCCAGTCATAATTTTGTTTGCTAAAAATGTGTTATTAAATCCATCTAGTCATAATTTTGTTTGATAACAATTTGGGTTTAATTCAATCCAGTCATAATTTCGTTTGCTAAAAATTTGAGATTAAATCCATTTAGTCATAATTTCGTTTTCTAAAAATTTGGGATTAAATCCATTCAGTCAAAATTTTATTTACTAAAAATTTGGGTTTAATTTCATCCAGTCATAATTTTGCTTGAAAACAATTTGGGTACAAGTCCAAAATCGGCATTTTCTTTTTGAAAATGTGCGCTTTTATATGTGTGATAAAACTCCATTAGTTTTGCTAAAATTTTTACAAAAATTTGACCAAAGTCAATTCAATTTCAAATTTGTTCTGTTAGGTCGGAACATAATGACGAATATTGACATACATGAGGGAGGTCTGAAAATCACGATTTAATGATGAGGGTGAGACTAATGCTTTGGCGTTTTCACGTCTTTTCTTTGGTGATACATGTAGTGTCCTTCAGGTGGCAGCCTTGTAGACATCTTGAGGTGAAAACAACTGTAGTTCAGACTGGAACTTTAAAAATCCGAAAACTAAAAACTACGAATTTCACTTTAACATATGTGATTTTAGGGCGACTCTGGCGGACCCCTGATGTACATTAAGAATAATAAATGGTTCACGGTCGGTGTGGTCTCGGTAGGCTTCAGGTGTGCTGAACCAGGATTTCCAGGAATTTATTGTCGAACGTCAGAATATTTAGATTGGATAACGAAAAACGCAGAGTTGAATTAAGACGATACGGACATGCACTAGACGTTTTTAAATGACGTGGTTTTTAACGTGGCATTTTGAAGAAAAAGTTTGTAAATTTGCATAATAAATGTCAATTCATATACTCTTTCTTTTCATTGGCCATGAAATCCTCGTTTATCGGCGATAGCGCCATCTGTGGATTTTCTCGGCAAATGATGCAGCTTAGATCAGTGGTTTCCAACCTATACTGCCAATTGCCCTTTCATAATTTTGACTATATAAGGTAGTTATTCTTCATAGGCGAAAACGTTTTAAAACATTACCAGAAATACAAATTGTGATAATTTTTAGCATTTTGTTTCAATTCAATTCAACTCAGTACCCTTCTTTCAGTAAGTTAATACCATGTGGTAGTGGGGTGTTATCCATCAACCCAAATTGAGATTCGGTGGGTACCAACAAGATGTTTCATTAGTGTTTACCAGGAATCTTAATAACGATGGGATGTGATGCAGTGTGGTGAACTTTTCATTTAACAATTTTTCTAAATTATTAAGAATTATTAAGTTTTTTTTGTGCAAATTTGATCACAATTTTCTTTTTTTAATAAACTGTCAGAAATAATTGGTTTATCTGCCTTTACTTAATATTGTTTTCATAAAGGTATCCAAAGAAGAGAAACTTATTTTCATAAAAAAAAGGATATACCCAAAAATGGCTTTTAGCGAGTTTGTTAGAAATTCTACTAATTTCCTAGGACGATTAATAATGACTGGTAGGCAATATTTCACTTCCAAAATGTTCATTTAAGCCAAGTATTACTAACGTAGCTGGTGTTTTAGCACGAAATATTTCTCGAATTATGCAAATATCCAATAGCAGAAATACTAACGCTCACGTGAAAATCACCTGTTGCAAACTCGCTGAAATCCTTGTATCACCACTTGCATATCTACTTAAATTTCACGAATTAATATTTTATTTCCACAACCGCTCACCCTCGCCAGAAACTTCTAAAATAAAAGCGGACACGTTCTCCGAATGAATTCTGTTACAGATTGATTTTAATCTGGGCAGTTTTATTGTGGACATAAGAGGCAAGTTAAAAAAGCTAATAATTAACAATGCTAAAGCGAAATTATCGTACTAATGTTTTGAATTTGTTCAATTTGTACTTCAGGTGTCGCCTTGACTTTCGTTGCAATTATGACCGTTATACATCGCCAGCACTTTGTGGTTTTAATTGTTTTACTAATATTAATTATGGTTGATGCAACACATGGCAATTCGACAACCAAAACTACCAGTTCGGTTATGGATCATGCAACACATCGCAATCTGAAACCCAACATTACCAGTTCGCGTAAGAAAATCAAGCTAAATTAGCATTTATTTCTAAAGTAAGTCTTTGGTAACATACTCGTAAAATTTAAAAAAAGTCGTTTTTGATTTTTGATGAAGATGAAGAATGTGGCATTTCCAAAGCATTATCCGAACGAGTTGTTGGAGGCATGGAATCACCCCTTCAAGCCTGGCCCTGGATGGTTAGTACATGTATTTTAACAGATGTTGAGAAAGAATGCTTTTAAATTAAAAATCTTAATTTCAGTATTTTTTTTAATTTTATAATATTTTTAATATTTGCCATCAAGCTAAGATGAAAATTCCCCGTTGAAACCAACTGTTATCTGAAGGTTGAGTTTTGATACATTGTATTACAGGTAGCTATTACAATAACTAAAGGTCAAAAAGTGGTGAACCTGACAAGCGTCCATTGTGGTGGCGCCCTGATCACTCATTCGCACGTTCTAACGGCTGCACATTGTGTATATGGGTAAGGGGACGTTCAAAAATTATCAGCACTTTTCCATGATGACCCAATCATTGATAAAAAAATTCGCATTGAGCGAAGTTTCTGTAAAAATTAGATCAGAAAAGATGAACTTTAGCCTTGAAAGTAATGAAGTAAATGATATAAAGAGGCGGATTTTTTTTAAATTGTAACACAATACAATTTGTGTTATGTGTTATAAAACATGATAAGGTTAGTAGTATAACTCAGGTGAACTCAAAATTCTTGAAAGTCCGTTATAAGAAAGGGAACAAGCGGGATCCATGGAAGCTATAAAATTTGTGAAACATTGAAGTCGGGGAAGGATTTTCAAAATAAAAGCGGAAAAATTCTTTAGGCCCGGTTGCATCATTGTAAATTAAATGAAAGGTTATCTATCCTGGAGGGGGGGGGGGGGATTGGCGTTCAAGTATTACATCATCTTAGTTTTTCGGCATTTTCAAATGCATTCCTAACAAAGAATCTCACGTGTTGTTGTTAATTAGATTGGCGACTTAAAACCAGATCTGATAGAAATATTTTTTCTAGTGGCAAATAAATAGACGTTACATGAACGATATTTTTCTCGCCAAATATCCTTTCAGCCACCCGCCACAGCATCTTGCACTGCGTCTTGGGGAGCATGACATCCTTTCGGACTCTGACAGTGCGACCCCAGTGGACTTTGGGGCCTCAGCTATTTGCATCCACGAAAGACATAAACCAACCAGTGGCTTCGACATTGCCATCATCAAAATGAAGAGTGATGTAAAATTCAGCGACTCCATAAGGCCCATTTGCCTGCCCACTAAGGACATGAGCATCAAGACCTTCGAACACATGATGCCCTATATTGCCGGATGGGGCAGGTTGTCCTATCGTAAGTTTCCTGGTGTCAGGTTACTAATGGAGACCTGTTTCTGATTGTCTGAAATTGAATTGAACTTAGGTGGTGCAATCGCTTCCACGATTCGTCATGTCCAGCTCGAAGTTATATCCAACGAAGTCTGCGGAATCGCCTATGCGGGCATTACCAAGATCAGGCCCAATCAATTGTGCACAGGGGGCAGTTCAGGGGGTAAAGATGCTTGCCAGGTGAGAGACAAAAATTAACATTTTCTCAACAGTGCCAATCCCAAATGGCTTTTGAAAAGTTTTGATTTGGTTGTTGACGACCCAGGAGTATACCAGAAAAAAATTCTGCGGTTAAACTGTAGTTTTCAAAGGTGAAGTTTGAAGTAAAACTGTTGTTGAAACTGCACTTGAAAACTCCAGTTGTTCTGAACAAATCCGTGTAGTAAAACTGCAGTTTTATGTGGTAAATACGAAGTAAATGTGAAGATAATCCTTTACTTTTAATGCATAAGTGATAATAGTAAGTGTTGCAACTTTTATTGCATAAACTTGTAAGTAAAAGGACAGTTTTACAGACTTGTGCTGTAAAACAAGTTTTACGTATCTGTGCCGTTAAACTGCAGTTTCTTGGTAAAAAAGATGTAAATATTTAGTTTTTGAGGTTTGGTTATTTTGCTTCATATAAACTTCACTCTGGTGTTTCATAAATTCTTTAATTATTAGTGCACTAAAACTGCAGGATTTAAAACTGCGAAAGTTACTTGTATTGCATAATTTTGTCAGTAATACTACAGTTTTACAACATGCCAAACTAAAACAAAGTAATTATGTTGTATAACTGCAGTTATTTTTAAAAAGCCTGTGAAAAAAAAATATGCGAAATTGTTTAGGACGGTAATCTGCAATAAAACTGCAGAATCCCATTTCTTTTAAAACTTTACTGCACACATCTGTAAAACTATACAACATGAAGTTTTTACGAAGGAAATCTGCAATATAACTGCAGAATTCTCTTACTTTTACTGCATAAATTCCGCAGTTCTGCTACCTGAAAACTTCACTTTGGTGTTTCTTAAACTGTGAAATTACTTCACAACAAACAGTTTGTAATTTCAGTTTTACTGTATATTAAATCTGCAGAATTCCTTTAGTTTTATTACATAAATACTTTAGTTTTGCTACAAAAAGTTTACTTTGATGTTGCATAAAGCTCCGAAATTATTTCAAAATAAATACAATTTGTAATTTCAATTTGACTGTAATAGATCTGCAGAATTTTCAATGCAGAATTATTATTGGTCAACATTTAATTTTGTCAAAAATCGTGTCTGTTTCAGGGCGATTCTGGAGGACCTTTGGTGATTCCCATCAACAACAAATTTGTCGCTATCGGAGTTGTCTCTGTTGGAATCAAATGTGCTGATCAGAGATTTCCTGGGATATTTACCAGAGTTTCGTCTTTCATTGACTGGATAGACCGTGTCATTAAAAATGTTTGACCTAGCGATGACCTGAATTACGGCGAGGTAAGAAGTCAAAAAGTTTCTAATATTTTTCCTGAAAAATGAACTAAAACATATTATTCATCAGTAATCTGGTCTTTCAAAAACATTTCCCTAGGCATTACCTTCGTTATAAATATATTTGAAAAACGTAATGCATTGAGGAAATACACCTAAATCCACTATTTCTAGTATACTGTTTTTTATTTTCCTTATTGTCCTTTAAATTTTTGAAACACATATTGAAGCAGGTGTACTTAAACTCCATTATATTAAGCAGTTTTCAAATATTTTGCCTAAAGCGTGCCTTTAATTAAGAACTGAATACAACAGAAAATACATCTTCCTCTACTTTTTGGTAATAGTTCATAATTCCAAAGATGACCGCTATGCATTGTTAACAGCCTAGAATGATCATTGTCCATTGTGAACGCATCGTCTTTACCATTCACGTTGCTTTGAAAATACGATAATGCTCATATTTTCGGTATCGATTTCGACGATTCTTACAAAACACAACTATTGTATCTTCGTATCACCTTATTGAATTGCCTAATAATTTTTGAGAATATTTTATTTTGTACGTATCATGAGCGTGGTGTTATTTTTCATCATGTGTAACAAACATCTAATGTTTTATTCTTGTTATACACGTATGTTCTAAAAGTGACGAATTTGTTTTTGTGAAAAGTTTTTTTGCTGGGACTTGAGGTTACCATTGATTGAGTTGTACGTTGACATTTGATAGCTTGTTTTTGTTGAAACAATATCTGTAACGTTAGTAAATTTCCATGATTACAAGCACGGGTAAAGTGATTATAAGCTGCAAAACTGGCGATAAACTGATGTTCACTGAATATTGTTGACCTAAATTGTGAGAAGATTCTGGGAGTCAGCTGCGTATTCATTTTCTATAAGTTGTTAATCCGTTGTTTTCTTATCGAAGGCTTCTGGTACTTCCGGTCAATTCCGAGGGTCGAGACTGGTACCATTCGACTCATCATTTCACCTCCAAAATGATGTTCATTTAAGCGAAGTATTAATATTGTAGCTGGTGTTTTAGCACGAAATGTTTCTCGAATTATCAAAATATCCGATAGCAGAATCGGTTCTTGTGTCTGCGTTAAATGCCAATGTTCACGTGAAAATCACCTGTTGCAAACTCTCTGAAATTCTTGTACCACCACTTGCATATATACTTAAATTTCACGAATTGATATTGTATTTCCACAATCGCTCACCCTCGCCAGAAACTGCTAAAATAAAAGCAGACACGTTCTCCGAATTAATTCTCTTATAGATTGATTGTAATCTGGTCAGTTTTATTGAGGACATAAAAGGTTAGTTAAAAAAAGTTAATAATTAACAATGTTAATGCCAAATTAACGTACTTATGTTTTGAATTTGTCCATTTTGTATTATAGGTGTCGCCTTGAATTTCGTTGCCAATAATGTCCGTGATACATCGCCAGCACTTAGTGATTTTACTTATTTTACTAAAATTAATTTTGGCCAGTTCGTGTAAGAAAATCAAGCTCAATTAGCGTTTATTTCTGAAGTAAGTCTTTGATAACATATTCGTCAAATTTAAAAAAAAACGTTTTTGATATTTAGATGAAGATGAAGAATGTGGTATTTCCAAAGCACTATTCGTACGAGTTGTTGGAGGAATGGAATCGCCCCCTAACGCCTGGCCTTGGATGGTTAGTACATTTACTTTAACAAATATTGAAAAAGTATGCTGTTAATTAAAAAAAATGAAATTCAATATTTTTTAATGTTATATTATTATTAATATTTGCTATCGAGTGAAGATGAAAGTTCCCCATTGAAACCCACTGTTGTCTGAAGGTTGAGTTTTGATACATTGTATTACAGGTTGCCATTACCATCACTAAAGGTGAAGAAGTGGTGAACCTGACAAACGTCTATTGTGGTGGCGCCCTTATTACTCATACGCACGTTCTAACGGCCGCACATTGTGTAAATGGGTAAGGGACGTTCAAATATTATCAGCACTTTTTCACGATATCCTAATCATTGATAAAAAAAGTCGAATTGAGCGATGTTTTTTTAAAAGTTAGATCAGAAATGATCAATTTTGGCCTCTAACAGTAAAGATGAACCGAACGATATAAAGAAAACTCTTAAAGGCGGAATTTTTTTCAAAATTGTAACACAAATTGCTGCGTTATAAAACATATATAGGTGAAGACGTAATTCTTGAAAGTCCACAATGTCTGGGAACAAGGGGGTTGCACGGAAGCTAGGGAATTCGTGAAACCATTGAGGCAGGTAAGGATTTTCAAAATAGAACCGGAAAAATCCCTAAAGCCCGGTTGCACCATTGAAGATTAAATGAAAGGTTAGACGACTTGGGCCCTATTCCACATAAATTTGATAGCTTGATAACGTCACACGGTTTGTTGTTGTTGACATCTATGAAGTCCATGAATAACATATCTTCGTCTGACTCATCTTTGATTTTCATTACAAACCTTAGGTTAACCCTGCATAATAGCTGGGTTAAATTTTCATCATGGTTACCAATGGTTAACTTTCTGTGGTGCATGCTTTACTTTGGGTATAACTAAAGGTTGACCTTGGGTCTTTGTTAACCTTAGTTAGTGCAGCCATGATTGCGGGAATAAGACAAGAAACCCTTATTGAATAAAATGAATAAAACGAGATAATTTTGATTACAAAACTAGAGGTTTTCATGAAATGTTGAATGAAGTAATTTCAGAAAAAGGGGACATGTGATATATTATATCAACATCTTAGGGGGCGTTCAAGTATTACATCATTTTCTTTGAGTTTTTCGTCATTTTTAAATGCATTCCAAGCATAAAGATCCTCATCTGGTGTTGTTAATTAGATAGACTTTTATGTAGGTTCTCATGTGTTGTTGTTAATTAGATAGAACGAGTTAATAGCAATCTATTGTGGTTTAAAACCAGATTTGATAGAAATATTTTTTCTAGTGGCAAATAATAATCGTTACATAAAAGACATTTTTCTCGCGAAATATCCTTTCAGTCACCCACCAGAGCATGTTGCACTGCGTCTTGGGGAGCATGACCTCAATTCGGACTCCGACGGTGCTACCCCGGTGGACTTTCGGGCCTCGAGTATTGACGTCCACGAAAGATATGTAAAAGGCGGTAATTTCGACATTGCCATCATCAAAATGAAGGGCGATGTCAACTTCAGCGAATCCATAAGACCAGTTTGCCTGCCCACTGATGACATGACCACCAAGACATTCGAACACATGATGCCCTATATTGCCGGATGGGGCAGGTTGCAATATCGTAAGTTTACTGGAGTCAGGCTATTAATGGTGACCTGTTTCTGATTGTATGAAACTGAATTGAATTGAACCTAGGTGGTGCAATCTCTTCCACGATTCGTCATGTCCAGCTCAAAGTTATATCCAACGAAGCCTGCGCCATCGCTTATGAGGTCATCGGCAAGATTTGGCCCAATCAATTGTGCACAGGAGGCAGTTCAGGGGGTAAAGATGCTTGCCAGGTGAGAGACAAAAGTTCACATTTACAAACCAGAGCCAATCCCAAATACTTTTGAAAAGTTTTCATTTGGTTCTTGACGACCCAGGAGTATAGACCAGAAAAAAAATTCTGCGGTTAAACTGTAAAACTGTTGTGAAACTGTATTTGAAAACTCCAGTTTTCCTGAACAAATCCGTGTAGTGAAACTGCAGTTTTTGTAGTGAAAACGTAGTAAATGTGAAGGTTCTGCAATGGTAAGCTGCAATATTATATAAAACTACAGTATGAATTTACTTTTACTGTAAAAGTTAGTGATGAAAGTAAGTGGTAACAGTATGTTTTGCAACTTACTTTTATTTCCTAAATTTGTGAGTTTTACAGGCAGTAAATCTACATTTTTGTAAACTTGTGCAGTAAAACTACATTTTTGCAGACTTGTGCAGTTAAACTAGTTTTTTGGTAAAAAGATTTAAATATGAAGTTTTCGCGAAGGTGAACTGCAATGAATCTGCAGAATTCCTTCAATTTTATTGCATAAATTCTGCAGTTTTGGCTATTTTGCTTCATATAAACTTCACTTCGGCGTTTCATAAATTCCCAGTAAAGCTAGTTTTACTACACAACTGCAAATCAGAAGCTGAAGTAAAACTGCAGTTTCTTTAAGTAAAAATGATGTAAATGTGATGTTTGTGTGAAGGTAAACTGCAATACAAGTGCAAAAACTTTATTAACTTTATACTTTACAAAGACTGTAGTAAAACTGCAGTTGAAAAAAACAAGAACTGCAGTAAAACTGCGAAACTTTTATTTCATATATGTGTACATTAAAGCTAGTTTTTACTGCACAACTGCAAATCTGAAGCTACGCTAAAGCAAAGAAATTGTGTGTAAAACAGCAGTTTTTTGTGGTAAAAATGATGTAAATGTGAAGTTTGTGTTTAGATAAACCTGTAATAGAACTACAGAACCTAAAACTGCAAAACGTACTGTTTTGCACAATTTTTGCTGCAAGTTATTATGCAGTAAAACTGCAATTTTTGTTGTAAAGCCGTAGTAAATGTGAAGTTTTTTTTGGGAAGGTAAACTGCAATAAAACTGCATAATTCCTTTACTTTTATTGCATAAATACTGCAGTTTTCCTATAAAAACTTTACCTTGCTATTTCATAAAACTACGACATTGCTCCACAATAAATACAGTTTGTAATTTCAGTTTTACTGTAGTAGATCTACAGAATTTTCACTGCATAATTACGTTGTATTTTTGGTCAACATGACGGATTTTTTTCTGTTTTCAATAATTTTGTCTGTTTCAGGGCGATTCTGGAGGACCTCTAGTGATTCCCATCAAAAACAAGTTTGTCGCTATCGGAGTTGTCTCTGTTGGAATCAAATGTGCTGATCAGAGATTTCCTGGGATATTTACCAGAGTTTCTTCTTTCATTGACTGGATAGACTCTATCGTTAAAAAAGATGTTTGACTTAGCGATTATATGAATTTCGTCCAGGTAAGAATGACCCAATTTTTCAAGAAGTTTTAATATTTGTCATGCAAAATTAACTAAAACATATTGGTGATCAGTGATCTGGTCTTTCAAAAACATTTCCCTAGGCATTACCTTCGTGGTTTTTAAATTTCGCCTACAGCGTTTGTCATTATTAACATGTAAGACTGAAGTCTTCTAAAAGTTCATTCATTGATGACTTTCAAAAACTTCAGAAATACATGTGTTAATAATGACTGAAACGCTGGGGGCGAAATTTAAAAATAAAAAACACTATACCAGAAATAGTGGATTTAGGTGTATTTCCTAAACACAGTATGGTCATCTTGTTTATGTTAAATTGTCGTTCAATTTTTGAAACATATACCGGTATTGAAGCAAATGTACTTAAACTCCATTATTTCAAGTAGTGTTCAAATATTTTGCCTGTGACGTTCCCCTTCATTAAGAACCGAATACAACAGAAAATGGTGACCACAGAAAATACATCCTCCTCTACATTTTGGTAATAGTAATTCATAATTCAAAGTATGACCGCTACTGATCACGTTGCGTCGAAAATGCGATAATTCTTATATTTTTGGTATCAATTTCGACGATTGTTACAAAATAAAAATACTGTATCTTCACCATATTGAATTACCTAATGTTTAAGTATATTTGTGTGTTGTACGTCATGAGCGTACTGTTATTTTTCATCGTGTTTAACCAATGTCTAATGAATAACAAATAACAAATGTCTTAAATAAACTCAAAAATTACTATTTAACCGAAATTAACATTTCGCAGTCTGACGAATTTTCTTTGATAAAAATTTGGATTTCAATCCAAAATCAGTATTTTCTTTTAGAAAATGTGCGTTTTTACATCTGTACCAAAGATACATTAAAGGATACATTAAAGGTCGTATTATTAAAGGTAACGACATAGGCGAAAATGTTTTAAGAAAATATTACCAGAAATACAAATTGTGATAATTTTTAAGTTTGGTTTCAGTAGTGTTTTCCGGAAATCTTTATAACGATGGCAATATTTTGAGACCATTTTTTTCTGATTTTCGAAATTATTAAGAACTAGTCTTGACGAAGTTTTTTTTTTTATAAAGTTTGATCCCAAAATTATATTTTAATAAAATGTCAAAAATAATGGGATTATTTGCATTTTTTTAATATTGCTTTTATTAATGTCACCAACGAAGAGAAAATTATTTTCATAAAAAAGGATATACCAAAAATAGATTTTAGCGAGTTGGTTAGAAATTTGACTAATTTCCTAGCACGATTAATAATGACAGATAGGCAATATTTCACTTTCAAACTGATGTTCATTTAAACGAAGTATTAATATCGTCTATAGCTGGTATTTTAACACAAAGTGTTTCTCGAATTATCGAGATATCCAATAGCAGAATCGGTTCTTGTGTCTGCGTTAAATGCCAAGGTTCACGTGGAAATCACCTGTTGCAAACTCGTTAAAATACATGTACCACCATTTGCATATCTACTTAAATTTCACTACTTAATGTTTTATTTCCGCAATCGCTCACCCTCGCCAGATACTGTTGAAATAAAAGCGGACACGTTCTCCGAATGAGTTCTGTTAGAGATTGATTTTAATCTGCTCAGTTTTATTATGGACATAAGAGGTAAGTTAAAAAAGCTTATAATTAACAATGCTAAAGCGAAATTATCGTACTTATGTTTTGAGTTTGTTCAATTTGTATTATAGGTGTCGCTGTTAAGTTCCTTGCAACTATGACAGTGATACATGGCCAGCGCTTTGTGATTTTAATTGTTTTACTAAAATTAATTATGGTTGATGCAACACATGGCAATTCGACAGCCAACACTACCAGTTCGGTTATGCATGATACAACACATCCTAATCTGACAATCGACATAACCAGTTCGCATAGGCGTGTTGCAACACATCTCAACCTGACAGAGAACACCACCAGTTCGGATACGGATGATGAAACATTTCCCAGTCAGACAACCATCCCCTCCAGTTCTGTTGCGGATGATGAAACGCATCCCAATCAGACAATCGACATTACCAGTTCGGATAGGCGTGTTGCAACACAACTCAATCTGACAGAGAACACTACCAGTTCGGGTGCGGATGATGAAACATTTCCCAGTCAGAAAACCATCCCCTCCAGTTCTGTTGTAGATGATGAAACACATCCCAATCAGACAATCGACATTACCAGTTCGGATAGGCGTGTTGCAACGCATCTCAACCTGACAGATAACACTACCAGTTCGGGTGCGGATGATGAAACATTTCCCAGTCAGACAACCATCCCCTCCAGTTCTGTTGCGGATGATGAAACACATCCCAATCAGACAATCATCCCCTCCAGTTCTGTTGTGGATGATGAAACACATCCCAATCAGACAATCGACATTACCAGTTCGGATAGGCGTGTTGCAACACATCTCAATCTGACAGATAACACTACCAGTTCGGATACGGATGATGAAACTTTTCCCAGTCACACAATCATCCCTTCCAGTTCTGTTGTGGATGATGAAACACATCTCAAAATGGAAATTGACACCGACGACAGTTCGGGTAAGAACATCAAGCTCAATTAGCATTTATTTCTGAAGTAAGTCTTTCGTAATATATTCGTAAAATTTAAAAAATGCGTTTTTGATTTTTAGATGAAGTCGAAGAATGTGGCATTTCCAAAACATTATCCGAACGAATCGTTGGAGGCATGGAATCGCCCCTTCACGCCTGGCCCTGGATGGTTAGTACATGTATTTTAACAGATATTGAGCAAGTATGCTGTTAATTTAAAAAAAAATGTAATTCAATATATTTTAATATATATTGTTTTTAATATTTGCTATCGAGCGAAGATGAAAATTCTCCATATAAACCCACTGTTGTCTGAAGGTTGAGATTTGATACATTGTACAGCTTGTATTACAGGTTGCCATTGTCATTACTGAAGATGAAGAAGAGGTGAGATGGAAAAACGTTCATTGTGGTGGCGCCCTCATCACTCATTCGCACGTTCTAACGGCCGCACATTGTGTAGACGGGTAAGGGGACTTTCAAATATTATCGTGACTTTTTCAAAAAATTACACAGCAGACCTATTTGATACCGTACTTTAATAAAGGCATACCAGAGTTACAGAGTTACCAATGGTTAACTTTCTGAGGTGCATGTTTTCCCTTGGGTAACTAAAGGTTGGCCTTGGGTTTTGGTTAACCATCGTTGGTGCAGCCGAACATTTTTGGACAGCGTTCGAGTAAATATTGAAAGTCAAACGACATAATTTTGATAATAAAACTAGTGGTTTTCATGAAAGATTGAATGAAGGAATTTCAGAAAAATGGGACATGCGATATAGACTATTACAGTGGATAAAATAAGTATTGGCAAACAAACAACTATCATTTAAATAGCAGCAAGTAAATAAACTTTGTTTAAATTGACGTGGTTTAAAATAAACAACAAAAAGGTGAAAATTTTATGTCAAAAAAGTATTGGCAGTGTATGGCAAAAATAAAATGGAGGAGACGTTCAATGTCTCCTCTTGTCCAAATTTCTTTATACAGACTTTTATTTTATGGCACAACACATTCACATATGTTATAGTAGTCCGGACATAATCACTTAAAAGATTTTCAACGCTACCTTATCCCATACAGTGCCAAACATCAGCACTGATTCCGCCATAGATTTTAACATGGAGGTGGTGGTGTGGGTTTGAAGTAGCGTTGAAAATCTTTATTTAGGTGATTATATCAGGACTACCAGAACATATGTAAATGTGTACCGCTTTAAAATAAAAGACAGTGTAAGGAAATTTGGGCTAGAGGAGACATTGAACGTCTCCTCCATTGTATTTTTGCCATACATTGCCAGTACTTTTTTGACATGAGATTTTCACTTTATTGCTGTTTATTTTAAACCACTTCAATTTAAACAAATGAAACTGCCGTGATTAGTTTCTTTACTTGATTTTATTTACGTGATCTTTGGTTGTTTAACTTCAAGTTGCCCTTTATGTGACACTCTTTGAGAAAAAAACACCAATTGTCAATACTTGTTTTATCCACTGTATATCAACATCTTAGGAGGGCGTTCAAGTATTGCAACTTCTTCTAAGAGTTTTTCGGCATTTTTTATATGCATTCATAACATAAATAGCCTCATGTGTTGTTAGTTATATAGAACAAGTTAATAGCAATCTATTGTGGTGAATTAAAACCAGATGTGATAGAAATTTGTTTTTCAAATGGCAAATACGTCACATGAACGACATTTTTCTCGCGAAATATCCTTTCAGTCACCCACCCGAGCATGTTGCACTGCGTCTTGGGGAGCATGACATCCATTCGGACTCTGACGGTGCTACCCCGGTGGACTTTCGGGCCTCGAAAATTTGTGTCCACGAAAATTATGGAATAGGCGATAATTTCGACATTGCCATTGTCAAAATGAACGGTAATGTCAACTTCAGCGACTCCGTAAGACCCGTTTGCCTGCCCACTGATGACATGACCACCAAGACATTCGAACACATGATGCCCTATATTGCCGGATGGGGCAGGTTGCAATATCGTAAGTTTCCTGGAGTCAGGCTACTAATGGAGACCTGTTTCTGATTGTATGAAACTGAATTGAATTGAACTTAGGTGATGCAAGAGTTTCCACGATTCGTCATGTCCAGCTCGAAATTCTGCCCAACGAAGAGTGCGGAATTGCCTTTACGGACATCACCGAGATCAGTCCCAATCAATTGTGCACAGGAGACAGTTCAGGGGGTAAAGATACTTGCCAGGTGAGAGACAAAAGTTCACATTTTCACAGCAGAGCCAATCTCCAATGACTTTTGAAAAGTTTTGATTTGGTTCTTGACTTCACAGGAGTATACCAGAAAAAAATTCTGCAGTTAAACTGCAGTTTCAAAAAGTGAAGTTTGAAGTAAAACTGTTGTAAAACTGCACTTGAAAACTCCAGTTTTTCTGAACAAATCTGAAGCCATACTAATGCACAGTGATCGTGTAGTAAATACGAAGTAAATGTGAGGGTTCTGCAAAGGTGTACTGCAATAAAACTACAGAATTCCTTTAAGTTTAATGTAATAATACTGTATGCAGAATTTTAAACTGCAAAACTTACTTTGTTTCATAAATTTGTGAGTAAAATTACAATTTTACAGATTTGAACAGTAAATCTACAGTTTTACAGACTTGTGCAGTTAAACTAGTTAACTTGTAGTTTTGGCAATTTTGCTTCATATAAACATCACTTTGGTGTTTCATAAATGCCCAGTAGAGCTAGTTTTACTGTACAACTGCAAATCTGAAGCTGCAGTAAAACCGCAGTTTTTTTTGAAGTAAAAATGATGTAAATGTGAAGTTTGTGTGAAGGTAAACTGCAATACAAGTGCAGAATACATTTAAATTTATTGCAATTAAACTGCAGAACTTAAAATTGCAAAAACTTTATTGACTTTATACTTTACTAAAGTAAAGAGATTTTTCAGTAAAAAAAAAACAAGTAGTAAAAAACCAAGTGTATGTGAAGTTTTTACAAAGGTAATCTGCAATAAAACTGCAGAATTCCTTTGCTTACTGCAGTTCTGCTACCTGAAAACTTCACTTTGGTGTTTCATAAAACTGCGAAATTACTTCACAATAAATAGTTTGTAATGTCAGTTTTACTGTTTTTTTCAAAAATCGTCTGTTTCAGGGCGATTCTGGAGGACCTTTGGTGATTCCCATCAACAACAAGTTTGTCGCTATCGGAATTGTCTCTGTTGGATTAAATTGTGCTGTTCAGAGATTTCCTGGGATATTTACCAGAGTTTCGTCTTTCATTGACTGGATAGACTGTGTCATTAAGAATGAAGATTGGTAAAATGAAGTTTCGTCAAGGTAAGAATGACCCTATTTTTCAAAAAGATTCTAATATTCTTCCTGAAAAATTTACTAAAACGTATTGGTGATCAGTGATCTGATCTTTCAAAAACAGGACGTTTCAAACGACATTACTCACCGAAACTCGTTTAGAATTTGCAGTCTGTACTCTGTCAGGATAGGTGAAACTCGATCACAACGAGGGATCAACATTCCTCGTTCCTGTAACAAGGGATGAGGCTTCAAACTCGTTCGGTTTGACGTCACGCAGTGTTGCCAATATACTTTTTCACGTAAATTTCTTCAACAATTGAGACGACATTTTGTCTGGCACTACTAGTACATTTGGCGTAGGGATAATTTGTCGAGTAAGGACGGGCAAGTAGCATGATCGATGATTTGATAAGTTTTCTTCGGTTTATATATTAATTTGGCAAGTCAAAATGTTCAGATTTCGAATCATCGTTATTCTCAAACATTATAGAATCTCCCATCATGCACTGCACGTCCCTTGTATAACGTGAGTTGTATAACTAGTTGCGTTTCCTGTCTGAACGAGATATAAGCATTACCTTCGTGATCAATATTTCGGAAAAACATGCTGTAGTGAGGAAATGCACCTAAATCCGCTATTTTGTTATATTGTTTTTTATTTTTAAGTGTCGCCTATAACGTTTCAGACATTATTAAAGTGTGTATTTCTGAAATTTTCGAAAAGTCCACAAGAAACGTGAACTCCATTTGTTTCAAGCATGCAGTGTTTAAATATTTTGCCTATGGCGTTCCCTTAATTAAGAAATAAATACAGCAGAAAATACAGCTGCCTATGCTTTTTGGTAATAGTAGTTCAGAATTCCAAAGATGACCTCTATACTGCATTGTTAACAGACTACAATAATCAGTGTCCATTGTTTAACACATCGTGTTTCCCATTTATCATTCATTGAAAATACGACCATTCTCATATTTTCGGTGTCAATTTCGACGATTGTTCAAAATACAAATACTGTATCTTCGAATCACCATTTTTCATCATGTCTAACAAATGTCCAATGTTTTGTACATGTTATACACGTATGTTCTAAGTGACAAATTCGTTTTTGTGCAAATAATTTTTTTGCTGGGACTTGTGGTTACCATTGATAGTCGTACGTTGACATTTGATAACTTGTTTTGTTGATACCACATCTATAAAGTTGGTAAATTGCCATGATTACAAGCTTGGGTAAAGTTATTTGTTTACTGTATATTGTTGACTTAAATTGCGAGCAGTTTCTGAGAGACAGATGAGAATTCATTTCCTATTTGTCAATACGTTGATTTCGTATAAGTTTATTATGTTTCTTGCCCAATATAAAAATAAACAAACAGTGATGTCATTAGCAACTGCAACGCCAAATAGCGACGAAACGCGGTATTTTAAATCTAGATTTGACGCCATATTGGAACTCTCGTGGGTCGAAGGCTTTCGTGGCGACTGCTGCATATTCGACAGTCGTAATTATTACTTTCTGGTACTTCCGGTCGTTTCCGAAGATCGAGAATGATGTGATTGAAACGATGTATTAATATCGTAAGCTGGAGTTTTAGCACTGAATGTTTCTCGAATTATCGAAATATCCGATAGCAGAATCGGTTCTTGTGTCTGCGTTAAATGCCAAGGTGCACGTGAAAATCACCTGTTGCGAACTCGCTAAAATCCTTGTACCACCATTTCCATACCCCACCGGGTGCGGCAATAATAATAATAATAATAATAATAATATCTACTTAAATTTCACGAATTAATATTTATTTCCACAACTGCTCATCCTCGCCTGAAACTGCTAAAATAAAAGCGGACATGTTCTCCGAATGAGTTCCTGTTACAACTTGATTTTAATCTGGTCAGTTTTATTGTGTATGGACATTAGAGGTAAGTTAAAAAAGCTGATAATTAACAATGCTAAAGCGAAATTATCGTACTTACGTTTTGAATTCGTTCATTTTGTACTATAGGTGTCGCCTTTAATTTCGTTGCAACTATGACCGTGATACGTGGCCAGCGCTTTGTGGTTTTAATTCTTTTACTAAAAGTAATTTTGGCTAGTTCGCGTAAGAAAATCAAGCTCAGTTAGCATTTATTTCTGAAGTATATGTAAATTTTTGGTGACCTATGTTGCCGGATGGGGCAGGTTGGCCACTCGTAAGTATCCTGGAGTCAGGCTACTAATGGAGTCCTCTTTCTGATTGTATGATACAGACTTGAATTGAATTGAACTTAGATGATGATTCAAAAGTTTCCACGATTCGTCAAGTCCAGCTCGAAGTTGTGTCCAACGAAGTCTGCGAAATCGCTTATGCGGCCATCAGCGATATCAGTCCCAATGAATTGTGTGCAGAATACAGGTCAGGTGGTAAAGATGCTTGCCAGGTGAGAGACAAAATTTCACATTTTCACAACAGAGCCAATTCCCAATGGCTTTTGAAAAGTTTTCATTTAGGTTCTTGACAACCCTGGAGAAAAAATTTGGCAGTTTTACTGCACAAATCTGAAGCTACATTAAAAGTAATTAAATGGGAAGCTTTCGCGGAGGTAAACTTCATTAAAACTGTAGCATTCCTTTGCGTTTATTTCACAAATACTGCAGTTTCGTTATACAAACATTAATTTGATGCATACTGAAGAAGATCTGCAGAAATTCCAATGCAGAATATGTATTAGGCTGCATGGCAGATTTTTTTCAAAAATCATGTCTGTTTCAGGGAGATTCTGGAGGACCTTTGGTGATTCCCATCAACAACAAGTTTTTCACTATCGGAATTGTCTCTCATGGAGTAAAATGTGGTGATCAGAGATATCCTAGGATTTTTACTAGAGTTACGTCTTTCATTGACTGGATAGATTATGTCGTTAAAAATGTTTGACTTAGTGATTACCTGAAATGCCTCGTGGTAAGGACGACCCAATCTTCCAAAAAAAAACTTTTGAAATATCAGCTAAGATGCATCGATTACCATTGATCTTGTTATTCAAAAAATATCCCTTTGTTAATAATATTTCGAGAAAACGTTCAGGGCATATAAAAGCAAGTGTCCTCACTCCCTCACTCACTCGATGGTGGAACCCAAACCTGAAGGGTTAGAAGCTTGAAATTTTCTATGCAAGTACCTTTGGTGCCAAAGATTGCAAATAAGAAAGGGTTTTGTCTTATTACCCCCTAAGGGGGTTAAAAATGGGGTAAATGTATCGACAATTATGGTCAGGGGGCTGCACAGAGGGGTTAATGTATCTCATGCACCATAAGTGCTAAAACCTTTACATTTTTTGTGGGAGTACTATACCTTAATTAGGAATGAAAGGGTTTGTAATATTTCACCTCTAAGACGGTTAAACGGGAGATATTTTAATTTGGGGGTTGAGTTTACCTCCCGGCCCCAAAACCACTTTACTGATCATCATGATTATTTAAAATTTAAGACACCTTCCATGAAACACAGTGGTCATCTCCATTATTTCAAATAGTTTTGATAAAATTTGCCTATGGTCTACGTCCCTTAATTATGATCTAAACACATGACAAAATTTAGACAGAAAGTAAATTCGCCTCTGCTTTTTGGTAATATTAGTTCAGAATACCAAAGATGGCCGCTACCGCCTAGAATGACCATTGTCCATTATGATTATCTGTGAACGTATCGTGCTTCCCATTCACATTGCATTGAAAATCCGATAATTCTCATATTTTCGATATCATTTTTGACGATTGTTACAAACTACAACTACTGTATCTTAACTAACTTGAATAACCTAATAATGTTGAGTGTTATTTGTTTCGTGCGTATCATATGCAGCTATTTTTCAACATATGTAACGAATGGAAATATTTGAGAACCATCCTCGAATTAACTACTTTTGTTTTTGTTATACATGTATATGTACATGCACAGTATACACGTCCAAAATAAACTTGAAAATAATAAATTTACAAATTTACCGAAAATATCATTTCAGACTGACGAATTCGTTTTATTGAAAATATTTTATTTTACTGGGGGTGATGTTGTCGATTTACCATATATATGTACATTGTTTAGACCAACATATATAAAGTTGGTAAATTACCACGATCAAGGTGTAAAGTTATTATAGATCGATAAACTGATATTAAACTGTTTTCCACTGATATTTCTGACTATGATGTCACATTTATGACACTGAATTGTAAGCATCCGGGTGGAAAAGTTATATATGGGCCATGTATGAAATTATGTATGGCTGGGCCATGTATGGTTATATCAAAAATTGGCCATGTATGGGCATACATGTCCCTACACTAATATATGGCCA
>JAQGAF010002010.1:0-25717 GCA_034687865.1 Kryphioiulus occultus
AGGATTAGTTTGATCAACAAAATCATTTCAGGTACACAATGCTATGGCATTGAATGTACTACCGACCTTGCTTTGAGGCTACGATTTCCAAATCTTAAATCTGTATTTTACACGGAAGTTAAAATTAATAATCGTGCCTTATGACTTTCGGTTAATATAATCTTAAATCGTTTTGTCGATTTTATTTGTAAAATGCAGGCTAAAATGAGTCGAATTTGTGGAACTATTTTTTGTTTCGTCACAATGCGCGGGCACTTTTCGGCGCATTGATATGTCCGTTCGAATTCGAGTGACGTCAATTCTTTTTCCACTGTTCGATCTTAGGACGGCAAGTTGTGTTTTAGCTCGTCACATTTTGAGCTAAATTGATAGAAAATTCGTTGAAATTAACGAGCATTTTAGCTATTTGATAATTTCGACGTATCCATTTCGCGTTAGAGATGGCGGAATCAGGACGTGAGTATGATTTTTCCTAATTTTTCGGCGATTTTGTGTCGTTAGGCTTAAGCCTTAAAAACGAGGTTCGAATAGAACAAAGAGAAGATGGCGCCCAAACGTTCCAAGTTTTGCTGCTGAAAATTTCAGTGATTTGAACAAGAGCTTTCACCGTTAAAAACGCTCACGATAACGAAATTAAACACTCAAGACGCACCTAAAGGGCCAGGAACGTATTTACGATCCGAATTTAGGTTTTAGTTACGCTTTTTCTATTTGCTAGCAATGCCAGGCTACGATGCCGAACGCTAAGATGACTTGGATATTTAATCAATTTTTAATATCGCTACATTTATTGTTAACCATTAAAAATAAGTTGCCGCCACGGCACAGCGCCGGTACTGTTTGCAAAGTTTTAATTTTTCGCTCGTTTATTTCTAAAAAAGGTAAATGAGAAAAATCCAAAATTGAAGGCGCGCATTTCGAACGACGTCATTTGTTCGGTTGTTTTGTCAAATATTGAATTTTTGTCTTCTTGATTTTTTTATATAATTAAGCTGCGGTATTCATTAGTGAAATCGTGGTTATCGCTCTGCTCAAAGACAGCCAATTGTTATACATACATTTCTTATAAATTAAATATCCGCAGTTTCTTATTTTTAGAAAAAAGTCATAGGTAAAATATCAGGGAAATCGACTTGAGAATTTGACTGGGGTCCCAAAATGACCAAAAAAAATATAATCTGTAGTAAAAGTATCCTCAATAGCTTGTTTCACAGACTTTAATTTTGATTTGTTGATTTGCTCTATTTGTTGTGTCAGATCAAAAATTGCATTAGTACTGTAGGAAAGGAGTCTGCCATATAAAGGGTGTACTGTAATTTTCATAATGTGAGACCACCTGGCCTGAGCCTAAAATGGAACTCTTTCTTTACCTCTACAGTTGCAGTTAATATCTTTTGCAAGCTGATATCTTTTTGTTCTCCATTGACACCCTCTGGACAGCCTTTAATTTATGGATGACCCCTTATTGAACTCAGTATAGCAGGCACCCTATACTTATATCATGTGATAGATATCAGATGCCTCACTTATCATAACTTGTGTGGGCATTAAGGTTTTTGGAACAGGGACCCGATGGCAATCTGGTGCCATGTCCACCAATTCTGCCTTTATATTGGCTGGGCTACAACAGCTTGATCGAGTTGTGATGAATTTCATTTACGAACCCTGATTGTTGAGACTATGGTCTTTGATAACACTAAGTTCTGAACTCGGGAAATCAAGATGTTGACTCATGCCTAACGCGTTAATCGCAATCCAACACCCAAATCTCATGAGATATGTTCAAAATAAAGTGTAGCGATATCAAATTGCTCAACTGTAGTAGGTTTACTGAATTTGCTTAGTTGTTCCATGCCAGCTTTCCTCTTATCAACTTGCATCACTCAGTTTTGTATCTCAATCCTTTGTCCCATAATGCAACTTTCCCTATCACAGATTTTCAATTTCAAATCTGCATTGTAGTTGTATAAGGTTCTGTGGTCAATTTTATAACTGTTTTGGGCGCTGCTTAATCGTTTGTAAAATATTTGCCCACAGAATATGGAAGCTATGGTGGAGGCGGCGGTGCTTCTAACTACGGTGGTTATGGCGGCACTGGCGGTGGAGCCTCCACGGGTGGCTACGGCCAGAGTACCGATTCGTACAACCAGGGCTATGGGCAGCAGGCGTACGGCCAATCGGCCGGTGGGGTGAGTGGAGTTCCCTGCCTAGGATCGTTGTTGGTGTTTGGAAGGCCAAGGCTGACAGCTTTCACTTTTGCGTTTTTCAGGCCCAGAGCTGGGGCGGAGGTGGTGGTGGCGGCGGCGGTAACAATTCCTATCCCAGCTACGGTGGCAACCAAGATCAATACTCTCAGCCCACCCAAGGCTACGGCTCGTCCTCGTCCAGCTACAACCAGTCGTCTGGTGGTGGTGGTGGCGGCGGCGGAGGCGGTGGATATTCCTCAGGTGAGATATTCGTTCGGACCCCCAAATCCCTAGCTAACAAGTGTTGCCGTTCATTATATATTCATACGTACGTCCAGCCAAGGGCCGAAATTAGTACGGCCCCGCGCACTCTGGTTTACTTTCTTTTTCTGTTAATTTTGGTTTCATTATGTGGCATTCCCCCCAAATCCCCCGAAAAGAGTGCGGCTGGTTTGGGTGAAAAATGAAGACCTGGGCGAATATTGCAAGGTACCAGTATTTGCTTTCTCTTTGCCTCGTTCCTCTAGGCCAGGCAAATACCTATCCTGGTTATGGACAGACTGGTCAATATGGCCAAACTGGCGGAGCGCCGCAGGGCTATGGAGGTGGAGGAGGAGGATTAGGAGGCGGCGGCGGACTGGGTGGAGGAGGAGGACCTATGGGCTACGGTCAGCCCCCATCGCAACAGCAACAGCCGCCTTCCCAGCAAGCGCCTTCGCAATCCTATGGAAGTCAAGGTTACGGCGGCAGCTACGGGCAGCCATCCTACTGTCATCACCAATCACCCCAGTTGGGCTACGCGAGCACCCCTCCTGGGCCAGCCCCGCAAGCAGCAGCAGCAGCGCCCTCCGGTGGCAGCGCGGGGGGACCGTACGGCAATCAGGCAGTTGGCGTGGGGGCGGCGGCTCAGCCGCCTCCGTCGCACATGCCTAGCGGAGGCGTTGGCGGCACCGCCGTCCCTCAGCAGGGAAACCCCCCTCCCCGACCCGTGGGCGGCCCCCCTGGGGCGCCTCCGCCGCAGCAGCCCGGCCCAGGAAGTTTCGCTCCCATTTCTGGCCCTCCTAACCACGGAGGTTTCGCGAGCCAAGGTAATCGCCACATTACCGCGGCCCGAGTTGGAATGCTCTCTCACTCACGGGGGTTGTTGCGCAACCGAGTTTGCCGTTTTTGGCTGAAAAATGTCTGCCTGTCGTGGAGATGTCATAAAATGAAATTCTGGTCATGGAAGTCATGACATTTTCACGAGGGTCATGGTTTTTGATGGATTCTCAAGATTTGGGTTGCTCTGGTTTTGTGGGGAAAAAATTTCCCCTTTGGCGTTTGTTTGACTAATTATCATTTCAACTCCGGTAGAGGATGTGTCTTAATATTACAATTAGGCGATGACATAAAACTAATTACCCATACCCAGATAGATATTGAGAATTTGTTGACCTTATGTAAATGTCATTGTAAAGTCATAGCATTTGTAATACCAAATCCAATCGCCGACAAAAGTTTTAAAAGCATCCAGCTTAATCCTGAAGGATTTTGTCGTTCCGATTGCTTTTCGGTTGTCTGATCGACCGCGCAAAAACCTAAGGAAATGACCTGTGAAAATACAGAGTTTCCACCGTTCTGGACACGATGGTAGCAGCTTTGTAAACCGATTCTTGGATTTGTCAGTGGCCACTACCTATGCGTGTCTCCATATAGGATATTTTCAGCAAAGTTGTCCAAGTGGCGTAACAACTCCTGTGGACTTCCCCCCTCCCTTGCCACCCTTTGTTTCCCCTCCGGATTTCGTGGCGATGTAGAAGCTCTCGAAGGAAGTGCTGCCTGCTCTGCACCCGCAAGCTGCCAAAATTTCACGCTTTTTTCTTCAGATAACGTGTCCTTTGTTATCCGCTCCTTTTTCAGGCCTTATTCGGTTCAGGCGCACTCTTGAGGGCAGATATTTGAACGTTACACTTCCCTTCCCCCTGTTGTCTCGTGAATTGCAAGCTTTATTTATTGTGTTTTTTGTGCCCTTACAGGTGGTCCTCCCGGCGGCTACGGAGCCCCCAACATGGACAGAGGTGGCAGAGGAGGCGGCGGCGGCTACGGGTGAGTTTTGCGAACTGTGGCGTCGATTTTTTAAGCGTAGATTGATTTTTGGGCTGCTGACCTTCTGGGGAGCCAGGGATCAAATTCTCCTGATAGCTGTCCAAAAATGAACGAAACACTCGTGTTTTTGCCTGTGAATCGTGCCTTTGGTTGCATTACAAGATCCGATCCTTGTTCAAGAAACGTTTCCTTGCTGTCACACAGTGTTCGTATTGAAAATTGGATTTTGTCATACGGCAAGCGGGCCTTAAAACCTGTTAATTTTAACTATCTGCGTTGCAGAATTTTGTTCTTTTTTTTACAAGAGTTTACTCTTAATGGAAATCCCAATGAGGGTGAGAGGTCCGATTGTGTGGAGGGAACGTTTCTTGATCCGTCCCCAAAAGGTCGGCATGTTTGCTTCTGCGTCCTGTGTCCCCCTGCCCTATTTGTCGAACCAGTTTTCGGCTGTCAAAACTTCTACTTCAAGGAATGGTTAGGTGGTACCGATAAGTGTATGGTTACGTCGCGACAAAACCGAATGCACATGAGTAACGTGGTGCCACTTGTTGGTGAGGGGTATCCGTGTGCTCTGATCTGGTGAAATCTTGACAGTTGGTGGTTGTCAAGATCTATGGTGATGAATGCACAGTTTAGCGGTAAAAAAATGTTTGGTTAAAAAATTGGTGTAAATAGGAGTTTTGTGCAAAAGAGTAAATGATGGAAAAGAGCAGTGCTCACCATTGAAGGTCTGTGCATTAATTTCTGCCCGTAAACAATTTGTCTATTAATGTGAAGTTAATGGTACGTCCCAACCAGTGTTTTTGGTCATTGAGAGAGGGACGCGCGAAGTTGACTGATATCATTCCATGCGTTTACTTACACATTCCTTGAAGTCTTTGTTGTGCCTGATGTTTGGGTGTGTCAGCTTCTTCCATCGCATTTTAGCTCACTAATGAGTTTAATTTTAAGATGTTCACCTAAGTGTGACCCTTATTGGTCATTGCTCATGATTGAGTTTGACATTTGAAGCTAATATTGCAATGCCGATAATTCAATTCATGGTATGTGTTGCTGCATCCCAAAAACTCTTCGATCCGCTCGACCGGCTGATGTCACGAGCGAGATATCGAACCGAGAAAGTTTGCAAATAAAGCTGTCGGGTCAGTTTGGCAGCATTTAACCCTCAATTCCCAGTTGTAGTTACAAGTGGTAAGCTTTGACAAACCAACGGTGGTGTTCTTTAATTCAACGCGCAACTAATACGAGCCTATGAAGTGTTTCACAAAGGTGTAGTTGTGTTACTCGCAGAATGAGTGTATCTGCCTTAATATGGCTTGGTTATAATTATATAAGTTTGGTTTGTGATTATAAGATTTGGTTATGATGTACGTGATGGCACGAAAGCATTTGGAAAGAAAAAAAGATTAAAAACTGGCTTGTTTTATCTGCTGTGGAAAACTTGGTACAGAGATGTGGCTGGTGTGAAAATTTGGGAAAAAATAACAACTTACATGAAAAATTCATTGGAAATGAGTTTTGCAAGAAATAAACGGTAAAACTGAGAAATTCCCTGTATTCATAAAGGTATTGATTAGTAGAATCGCCCAAGGATCCTTAATTTGATAAGCGCTTAATAGAATTAAAGGTAGAAGCCCAACGAGTTTAATATAAACAGATACAAATCCATGTTATATCTTAAAATGCTGGATAAGTTATCTGCAACCATGGTGTACAAATTCAAACTCACGTTGCTTGGCGATCGGTTAGATGAAGCCTGGTTTTGCGGGCCGATTTCAGCCCAGTTTATTTAAACTCTTAGGAGTATATGTTGAAATTGTGTAACCCATTAGTGCTGGGTGATGACATAATGACAAAAGTAGTTTGAATGATGTGTGCGTCAGTTGGGATTTGGTCAAATGCTTTGCTTTGGTAAGTCGCTGGCAGGGAACAATAGTCGAGCTCAGTTTCGTTGCGAATTAAAGAACACTGCCGGTGGTTTCAACGTTGGTATTCCCCACTCCCCTCATTGCATTTTCTCTCTCGTTCATTGATGGTTGCTTTGTTTGTGTAACACAAGAAAAGCCGTTCATTTCGCAGGCCTCGTAATTAATTTGGCTTATTTGCAAGTCTTCTCTCGTCTCGAGCAGGAGGCGGCGTCCGAATTTTAAGAAAGCGTTGTTTATTTTGGTCTTGTGTGTTGCGGTTGAGAACCCGAAGCTCTGACACGTGTGTAATGTGCTTACTCCAATTTTAGTAACCAAGGTGGCCAAGGTGGAAGGGGTAGTTTCATGAAAGGTAACAGCACCGCATTACAACGGCGCTCCGTTCATTTTCTTTTATAATCGCATTATTGCTATTGCTATTTAGCGCTTTTGTTGCTGCAGAGGTGTGCTCGGGTCATGGTCTGCGGGTCTTTGCGTAAATCCTTCAGCTTTCACTTTAAAGCGAGATTTTTCTTCACTACTAAGGCCCGGTTGAATCATTGTAGTTTGTTACATTGTAAGATTCGATAACTTGAGGTTTAATAGGTTTATTGCGCCATTTTACTATAACTAGGCTAGTAACCCTGAGATAACCTAGGAATTAATGAAATACTCAACTTAATCGAGCGAGTAATATTAAAACTGTTGCTTTATTTAACCTGAGATGTGATTTGAATTTGACGTTATCTTAGTCACCAAATGGATGTGATCTTGGTTATATCACTCAGTTTGTCGTTTTGTAAACGTCCTATACAAAGTCCAGCATCCATTTTTATTACAAATCTTAGGTTAATTCTGCCTATTAGCATGGTTAACTGCTTACTTTTTGTGATAACTAAAGGTTTGCCTTCAGATTTGGTTAACTTGTGTTGATGCAACTGGGCCGAAGTAAAATTGTTTTTAAGGAGTGGTAGTCCCTGATGTAAAAAAAGCCAATCTATGCACAAGATTTAATGTCTTGTCTAATGCCAGTTTAGAGGTTTGATAGTAGGTGTAGAAAAGTCTTGCTTTGGTGTGAAATTTTTTAAGCTGACAAATTTGTGGTATTGATGTCAATACTGCAATTTGCGTGAACGAAGCTCGTGTTTCTGAAACTGCATACGAGGTAATAGTTGTGAGTGATTACTGCCCCTTGGACGAATTATTGTGACCTGTATGCTAAGAAGGCGACCATGTAGGTTGTTTCGATGTGCATGCAAAGATGATGTACTGTTACATAGGTTCCAGGTACTCAGAGAAATGTCGCAGTTTTTTGGTCGAAAAGGGGCCATCAGCATGGTAAGGGCAGCTCGTTAAAATTATGCCATCACCGCTCGTCTCGCAAATTGCAGGTTACTGTCTGTTTACGCTCTGACCCGTGCGTGCCCGTTGCCAGCCAATGACTTGGGTATTAGTGTTGTGTCTTAGGATTATTGCCAGGGATGTTTGAAAGGTTGTTGCGTGGAAAACGCGGGGTGATTTCTAAGGTGGCGTGACTCGAGTCTTCGTTCAAAACGTGACACAGAGTCGTGGTGCAGTAGTTGCAAAACAAAAAGGTGCAAATGCGATCACTCGCAGCTTTGTCTTGCGCGTGTGACGACAGAAATGGTGGATGTTGTACCGCCAAGGCACGAGGCGTGGTTTAGTGTGAAAGTGTCTGGCGGCCGTTTTTTGGTAGCGCATCACTTTTGCGCCACGAAGGGTTATTGAGTGTTTGCCAAGGGCTTAAAAAAAGAGTAAAAGTGCATTTAATCATCTCGTGCTAGTTAGGCAGGGGTTTCTCTAAAGTTAGAAAAGATTTGGTTCCCAAGTGTAGTTTTCGTACCAGTCTTCTTGCATGCCAGATTTGCCTGCGAGCCCTTTGTCAGTATACTGGCACTTTGTCTAAACTGTGATTTCTCTCCAGGAGGCGGAGGTCCGGGTGGCTTCTCCAGCGGCATGCCCAGATCCGGGGGATTTGATCGAGGCGGCCGCGAAATGGAGGTGCAGGAGGACACCATCTTCGTTTCCGGACTTGGTGAGGAAATCACTGAGACTGACCTCTCGGACTTTTTTGGGGCCATCGGCATCATCAAGGTGAGCGAGGACACTGCGTTTTGATGGTCCATGTTGCAACTACATCGTCGGTTGTTCCTTACCTCTCTTCTGTTGTTTTCAGATGGACAAACGAACTGGAAAACAGAAAATCTGGATCTACAAAGACAAAATGAGTGGAAAGCCAAAAGGCGAGGCCACCGTCACATACGATGATCCACCGACGGCAACGTCTGCCATAAACTGGTTTAATGGTAAGTGCTGCGTTCTCTCGGAACAGTCTGCCAAGTGTTCCTATAAAAAATTCCATTTTTTCCTGCTATGGCAAAGAAGAAATACGCTAACATTCATCATTTTAGATCTTGTTTTTCTCAAAATTTCTTGTGCTTATCACCTAAATTAATAACGTAAAATCTGCACTAGTGATTTGGTTTTTAAAAATTTGACCGTAAGCCTTCCTAAATTATTACTTAAGGAGCAAATTTTAGAACAGTGGTATTTTTTTGCTATTAATTTCCTGTACATTTAAAAGAAATTCGCCTATGGCCTTGTGGCCTGAAATTTGTCATTTGTAATCTAGTTCTCCAACTCTTCTCAAATTTTCTATGAAAATATTTCTTGCAAAATATTTGTACTTCGCCAATTGTGAAAACATTTCATTTATGCGAGTAGTAAATATGCGTTCCAGATTTTGAAATCGTGACGAGCAATTGCTGTTAAAATGTAGAAAATGCTCTTAAACCGCAGTAATTTACTGCTTCTAAGAAAAAATTTACCTCTTGAGGTGGGGGTTGTTACCATCCTCCAGACTCTCCGGCAATCTTTAAATATCGTCCTTTTTTCGCTATAAAATTTTTTTTATTTCCCATATTTCCTGCTGTACCTTCATACAACTTGAAAGCCTGCTTGTTAAGACTAGATACAACAGCTAGAGTTAATTCGAGTCGTGATGACTAAAAATATTACGAACCTTGATTTCTGAGACTACGGTCCCTGATAAAACACCCATTTTCTGAACTCGAAAGAAGTCTAGCTCGGCTCGTGGCATGTGGCATTGTAGAGACTGGGATGTTCAGGGGTCCACAGAGCTCGATTTAAGATTGCTTTTGTCCCGTTTTACAGGTAAAGACTTCAACGGCAAGAAGATCAAAGTTGAGCTCGCCACCAAGAAGAGCAGCAACTTCGGCGGCGGTGGAGGCATGGGCGGTGGTGGATTTGGTGGCGGCGGCGGCATGCGTGGCGGCCGAGGTGGGGGAGACCGTGGACGCGGCCGTGGCATGGGAGGTGGCGGCGGCGGACCCGGAGGACCTCCGGGTGGTCGTGACGGCGACTGGAAGTGCCCTAACCCCAGCTGCGGCAACAACAACTTCTCATGGCGGGGAGCCTGCAACCGCTGCAACGCACCCAGACCGGAGGGATACGGCGGCAGTGACATGGGCGGTGGACCCGGGATGGGTGGAGGAGGAAGAGGAGGACCCATGAGGGGACGAGGAGGTGGAAGGGGAGGAGACAGAGGAGGACGAGGCGGAGGAAGGGGAGGCGACCGAGGTGGACGAGGAGGCCACGGAGGCATGAGAGGGTACGACGATTTGTGAGTTGCTTAGTATTGCATGCTTCTTATTATTAGGTGAAGGCGAATTTTTCTGTTTGACGTATTCCTTCATAATGTTTTCAGTTTGAAGTAAGTGCAGGGTTCATACCGCCAGGAAAATGTTGGCATTTTCTCCGTTAAGTCAGGAAAAACATTCAACAAATTTAGAATTTCAATTTTTTGACTATGGAATCAAAAAAGCTGCTAATTTGGAAGCTAATGCAATTGACCAAAAAAGTGTCGCAGTTGCATAGAAAATTCCAAAAAAAAATGGTTAATGTTAGTGTTACAAATAGTAATTTTTTTTACGTTGGCATTTTTCATTTGGTAGGTCAGGGAACTTGAGTTGAAAATTTTGGTATGAACTCTGAAGTGACTTGCTGCATCAATTTGTATCATGACCTCGGGATAGCAGCTTTCCCACTTTCTGGAGAATTGGGGAAATCGGTAGTTGTTAAAGCGATAATAGGGGGTGTCAATCCCAAAAAAGAATTTAATTGGAATTGAAAACTGTGTGTGCATGTGCATATGGCTACCAAAACCTGCCAAACCTGTTTTGGTAGTCATTTGCGGATGCGCACACCAAGTAAAGTGAAATTAATAGTGAAGTGAATGTTATGAGCAAATTTATTTGCGGATAGATAACAGAAATTTTAATTTCCTTTGGAGTGAAGCGTTTCTGACCGTATAATATTTCTTCAAATTTCTTAAGAAATTCCACAGAAAATGCAGTAATATTGGTATATTTCTTCTAAGCAATTGCCAGTTATATTCAGTTCACTGTAAATTTCTCTTGAATTTTATCGAGAACTGCTAAACTTTTCGCCAGAGGCATGTTGAAGTTCGAGTCATGGCTTGAAAATTGCTTATCATGGTCTAATATTTCGTGAAATTTCCTTGAAATGTCAGAAATGACTGAAAAGTAGTTGGGGGAAATAGACTTGCAAATTTCAGTGGACAACCTCTGCAAATGATTTTTGAGACATATTAACGATGAAGGGAAATTCATAGCACAGCATTTTTGCAACAACTTTTTTTCAAATGCATTTTAGATGTATTAATATATACCGGTACGCCGTTTTTCTATTGTTCTTTGCGGTTAGAAATTACAGGGAAAAACCTTACCTAGGATTTGGGTGGAGGCGAGGTTTTTCTGCGATTTCTGACCCCAAAAAACAAAAGAAAAATTGCGTGTACCGGTATACATATCATCTATATCACGGAACATGCAATTTGTTCGTCTGATAACAGCTTCGTTTACCTGCGTCGCTCGGGGACGCAGGCAAAACACCCGCGGAACAAAGCTGTTATCAGACGAACAAACGCTTCGTTCCAAAAAACCAGATCGCCAATTGCACAGTTTTGATGGTTTTTGACGAATTACTAATGATAAAAATTGTAAGTTCATACATTTTATAGAAATTATTCTGAAATGTTTTGGAAATGTTACATTATTGGTGAACAGTTTGCCATTTGTTTACAAATGCAGATTTGGGGTTCCCACTTTCTAGAAGGCCAACAAATGTTGGAAATAAGTGAAAATGTAAACTTTTATATAAATGTGGGATAATATCTATCATTTTTCTAACTTTAAAAAAATTTCATGTCGACTTGAGTTTTTAATGGGAACCTGGAGGTTTTTACGCATAGTTGTTATTTGAAATATTTTTTGGGTACGTTTAGTTGGAAATGTCTTGACCCAATCTGATTCCTGGATGCTTTATTTTGCAGGGGCGGAGGAGACCGCGGCGACAAGAGACCGAAGCCATACTAAGCTCTCTTCCAGGCTCGTCGTAGAAGAGGATGATTTGTTTTTTTAAAAAATCTAGGTAAACAAAAACATTCGCGTTTCGCCATCATTCACAATTCACTTCGTTTTCGTGCAGGGAGAAAACTACAGAGCAGTTCTTAAACCAATCTCGTATCGTTGGTTGTTTTTTTTTATTTGACACGGGTGTTTTGTCGTTTTTCTTACCCTTGTACCCTGTGACCGAACCCATCGTCAGTCATTGTCGTTATATTTCACACCACCACCAAACACTTGTGGGGACCCGATTCCTAAAAATGCTTTAAGTCGTCGTGCTCGCCAAAAAATGACGACAGGGCACCCCACGACTCGAGGACATTTGGAAATAAAATTGGGCGAATTTCGCCTCTGAAAAATTATATTTTGTGTATTTTTTTGTGAAAGTTTTTATTCAGTTTTTAGATTTGACTCTTAACAAAACTACTAAACTTGGCATATCCGGTGTTATGTTTTAAATTTAATTTTAGTGGATTTTTGGGACGTCAGGTTTGGCTTCTCAAACGTTAGGTTTTTGTAAATAGTTATTGGAATGCTTAGTTTTAAAAAGTGGCTGGGATCGTGAATAACTAATGCAGTTTTAAAACTGTTCAATAGTGGAATTTATAAGAAAGAATAGTATCTCGGTGTTGAGAAACTAGGACTGCAGAAATATTTTATCATCACAGGTACTGTCATTCGAATTCATTTCTTTCAGTTACAATGGTTGCTAATTAACCTTTAATTGATCGTCTTAGCTCTGTTTCTCAAAGTCTGCAGAGGTATACTCATAATTACTAGATAAACGCTATGTTTAGAAAAACGTTGCACTGAAATTACTGTAATTTATCTAATTTTTAACAGAATTTGCCCGTGGTATTCCATTCATTATTAGTATTTCCAAGTTTTTTCAGGAAGGGGTACTAAATGTTTAGTAATATAGTGGTTGCTGTGTTAAAATTCAGTTTGGTATTGTGACATTTTAAATTTAATATTTCAGCATTTCACACAATTAACTCTTAAAAACGTTTTTATCTAATTAATTTGAAAATCCATGCTTTTTATCTTTTTTTAAAATCCAGTCATTAATAAAATTATGGTTTAAAATCAATTTGTCATGCAGGTTATCAAAAATTTCGCTTATTTTTTTTTTATATTTTTGAAAATATTTTTTTAAAAGGCGGTTAGGCATCAATAAGGGGCCTTTAATCGCAACCCTAATGGGGGTAATCTTTAAAAAACACTGCCGTAATACTTCTAAAAATGCAGTAAATACTGAAATGGCACCAATCAACTTTTGGCAAAATCAAATGAAAACATTGTATTCTTCGTAAATGTATTTTTTGAGATCTTTCCAAGTTTTATCGAGATTAAGACAACGGACATTAATGGTCGATTTTAAGGAAAAAAAAATATTTTAGAAACTGCATTTTATAGTGAAAATAGAAAATTCGTTTTCAGAAAAAAATATTTCAAGAACTGCTTTTGATGTTCCCCACTCCAAAATTAATTACAATACTTGATCGTTCCCTTATTTTTTTTTTATTTTGTTATTTGCCCTACACAGTGTGCGCCCCCTACCTAATTTTATCGATTGTGATGCGTCGACTGTTCCAGCAGTTCCATCGATCCGTTTTAGTTTTGGTTTCTCTCGCCCTTAGCTCTGACGTCGCTCGAGTCACAAAAATTATAATAAAATTCAGCTTTGATTTTTTTCTGCTCGAGGATTTCGCCCAAATTTCGTCGCCAATGGACGCGGAATCTGAACGCCTGGGGCAGGTGAGAAGCCAAGGGCCATTTCTGCTTGAGCCCCCAGAGCGACCTCGGCGACCTTAGTGGCCTCATTGACCCACCTTGTCCTTTTTTTCGTGAATCCCATCTAGCTCAAAAAAGCCTTGACGGACGTTCAGCTGCCTACTGGATGCGACAATGAAGACTATTTGGCGCGATGGCTCAGAGGTAATTAACGACGCTCGAGGCACTTGTGAGACGCCCTAACGACGCTCTCATCCATCCTCATTTTCCCCCTAACGTTGGCAAATTTTCAGGCTGATATTCGCAATTTTCTGAGCTTTTTCGTATCGGGGTTTTCATGCTAATTTGCTTGGGAATTTCATTGGTAATGTTTTTAGTTTTCTCACTGCTGTAAGGAGATTTTCTCGATGAGGTGTGCAGATTTTTGTTGTTGTAATTTTTAGAAATTTTCACCATTATGTATGTTTAAAATTTTCAATATAAAATTTGGAAATTTTCATTCTTGAGGGGGGAATTTTCGGACTAAATTGGTTGGTAAATGGTAATTTCCTTGCTAAATTGATTTGAAAATTATCTCGCTAATATTTGCAAATGTTTGTGTTAATTTTATGGGAATTTTCGTACTAATTTGGTTGGGAATTTTCCCGCTAAATCGTTTTGGAAATTTTCTTGATGATACTGTATTTGCAAATTGTTGGAGAATTTTCTAGGCTGATTTTTTATGAATTTCTAGCTGTTTTTGGCAAATTTTTTGATAATGTTTGGGAATTTTCAATCTAAATTGTTTTAGCCATTTTGTGTTTACGATTTTCACATTTTTGAGCTAATGTTTTGATAATTTTCATGCTAATTAACTCATTTCTATTGACTTTTTCGTTGTTTCGAGAAAATTTCTCGGTGAGGTACATGTACCTGTATGCATATTTTTTGTAGTTTTCTGCATTAAATTTGGACATTTTTGTTCGTTTTTGTTGACAATTTTTGCGTTAATTTTGGGGGAATTTTCACGTTTGAAAATTTGTGGAGTTATATTTAGGAATTTTCGTACTAATTTGGTTGCTAAGTTCCCCGCGAAATTTTGAAAATTCTCTTGGTGATATTTGTTTATTTTTGGGGAATTTTTATGTTTGGAAATTTTTGCTCTTATATTTGGGAATTTTCATACTAATATGGAAATTTTTATGATAACTTGGTTGCTAACTTGTCTCAACTGAATTGTTTCGGATGTTTTCTTGATGATCTTTGTAAATTTTTGTGTTAATTTTTGGGGAACGTTTTATAATTATCTAGCCGTTTTTAAGCACATTTTCTGGCTGGGTTTTGCAGAATTTGATATGGTTTGTTATAATTTGTATACTGATTTGTTCAGGAATTCATCCGCTAATTACATGTATGTTTGGACATTTGTACTAATTCGGTTGGGTAATCCCACCTTCCTTTTTTATAATTTTTTCGCTGTTGTTTGTTGTAATTTTTCGAAATTTTATGCTAATTTGTTTAAGAATTTTCCTGTCAACGTTTCGCAATTTCCCTTTTAATTTGTTGAGGAATTTGCATTCTAGGAAATTTCCCGATAATGTCTGAAACATGTATTGTCTCACAAATGTTGGGACATTTATCTGGCTTAGATTTGCAAAAAACAATCATCATTGTTTGGGAAATTTTCGTGCAGATTTGCATCGAATTTTTTTTGATTTTACAGCACGAAATCACGATGTATGCAAAGCTGAAGCTATGCTACGAGCAGTAAGTCCTTTCCATTTTTTATATTGTGAAAATGTCTTAGTTTAGTAAAGTTTTCTATGCTGGCCCATTTTATTTTGAAATTTAAATACAAGAGTACATGCATTTTTAAAATATTTCCAGTCGTTGGCTTGGAGGAAACAAATTGGAGCTGAAGGTCTTGCTGAAAACGTCGATGTACCGGAGGTAAACTACTAAACTTCAATTATTGTTATTTAAAAAATGTCTTGATTTATTTAATTTAAAAAAATATATATTTTTCAAGGTGTTGAAAAAATACTATCCGGTCGGGTTGGTCGGTCATGACAAAACTGGATGCCCAGTCTGGGTCATCCCGTTCGGTAACTGTGACATCAAAGGTATCAATCTTTTAAATTAATTATTTCAATTTATTATTAATTAATGCATTTCCACTTAAAATTTGCTCGCATTTGCAGGCCTTATGCAATCCGCGAAGAAATCCGACTATGTGAAATATTCGGTTCACTTGATGGAGCGCAGCCTTAAAGATATGCAAGATCAGTCGGATCGCGCAAGTTTCAATTAAAACTAATTATGCCAATTCATATAGTATAATTTTTATTCGAAAAAATCCTTCTGATTATAGCTGGAAATGAAAATCAACCAACACGTGATTATCTTCGATTTGGAGAATTTTGGCATGCGGCACATTTCTTGGAAACCTGGTGAGAAAAATCAAAAACTGTACATGGATTTTTTTTATTATTATTAAAAAGTATTTATTAATATTAATGTTAGAAAATCGTATGGACGAATTCTTGTTAGAGAAAATTTAATAATGTAGTTTTATTAAACATTTTGCTTAGAAATTTTAATCCTAGATTTATAGATTTCGGTGCATTTTCATAAAAATAGTTTTAGTAAATATCTTGCTTGAGAAAATTTAATCAAGAATTATAATTTGGTAATCACTTAGCATGGGCCATTTTTAATCCATTAATTTTTTTAATCATTTAAATTCTTCAACCATTATCATATTCGATGAACTGTTCGATAGATCAAAAAATCTAACTTTATTGTGAAAATGATGTTGAATTTCTCTTCCAGGAATCGATTTGATGGTCTACATGGCCAAATTGTTCAGCGACAATTACCCGGAAGTGGTCAAAAGCATTTTCGTCATAAACGGTGAGCTCGATCGAAATTAGATTTCCAGATTTCTGACAGAAATCAATATTCTAGCCATAAACTCGACATTTTTTTGGTTTTTCTTAGCCCCGAAAATGTTTGAGATCGCATATGCCATCATAAAGCCTTTCATCAACGAGGTCACCATCCGCAAAGTCCACATGTACGGACAAGGTAGACAAACACGATTTTTGTGGAAACTTTTTACCCCCCCAAAAAAATACCTCGTTGCATTGAATTTTCTGATTTATTCGTCCGAAGATCACTGGCACGATCCTTTGTTCGCGCTCATCGACGAATCCGAGGTTCCGATCCACTACGGAGGCTCCAAAAACGACGGAAGTGGAGACCCTCGATGCGCCTCACTGGTAAGGTCACTCTACTCGGAAAACATGGGAAACTCAGATAATTTCGTTTTCAGAAATTAGTGGTCACCGTGTTATTCGTATTTTTGATTTTAACTCTATTTCCGTTACCCGACATAACAAGATGTGCTTGGGAGGCGAAGTGCCCCAGTCGTATTACATGGCCCCGGCGAATCGACTCGAAAAGGCGACGAATCTGCAAACTATTGTAGTCAACAAAAGCGCAAAAATATGGCTGGAGAAAGACGTCGAGGAACCAGGATCGATGCTCAAGTAAGTTCGTCATTTTTCGGGGCTCAACCTACTGTTTTGTTACCTTGGAAATGACGACCAATACTGATATGGGTTGCTCTGGAAATCACGGCTTTGCACTATTTATCTTTTTTTTACAGATGGGAATTCAAGACCGAAAACAACGACATCGGCTTTGGAGTGTTCCGGGTGACAGAAGGCGACAAGTTGGAGGAATTGGTTCCCATTCAGAGAGTCAACTGTCACTTGGTGCCCGAAGATGGACGCATAGGAGGACTTCAGCCGGGAAAATGTGAGTATTTCATCCGAAAAAAAGCAATTCGTTTCTTGGTGATCAAGAGGAAAATAAGCTCTTGTGATAACTATGTACACTGAACTATCATGGTGTGATAAACGAAAAATGCAAACCTAATAATAAATTGCCAAATAAGTCGTGCAGAAACTAAAAATGTTTGCAGGAATAGAGAATCTGCAAGTGTTTCTTTCAAGTGTTCACCTAGCAAAAAATTAGTGAATGAAAAGAAAGTAATTGAACAAATTTATTAAAAAAAGACGAATAGCTTTATTGAAAAATTAGCGAGCTAAGGAAAGAACGAATTTATTTTTTAAAAAATTACAGATTTGGTAAAAAAATTAACGAATTTAGTTAAAAATTAATAAGTTTATTTATAAATTAACAGATCAAGTAAAAAATGAATCAATTTAGTAAAAACATGAAGGAATTTAGTGAAAAGTGAATAAATTTAGCAAATTTATTAAAAATGAACAACTATTGTGTAAAATGAACAAATTTAAAAAAAGTTACGAATTTTGTAAAAAAAATTAACCAATTAAGTACAAATGAACTAATTTAGTAAAAAGATTACTTTGCTAGGATTCAGTCAGATAAATTCGTCGAGTTCCCAATAGGCCTCTTCAGGTATAAAACTAAACGAATGAAATAACTCTAACCCAACATGTTTTGGAGATAAAGAACTAATTCAATACGAAATGGACAAATGTTTAGTGAAAAATGAAGAAATTCAGTAATTAAATTGAAGAAATTTAGCTGAAAAGATTATTTTCTTTTGTCTTTTTTCTCTTTCCCAATGACAGACAAGATCTGTTTTGACAACTCGTTCAGCCGCCTTCGGAGCAAGAGAGTCTCGTATGTGCTGGACGTGGAACAGCAGTAAGCGAAGATATCAAAGGACCAGGACCGGAAATACAAAAAGGGAACAAAAATAATCGAACAATTTGAACAAATCTTTCTTCCATCAACTGTTGCTGTTGTTGCGTTATAAAACACTATATTACGAAGTGAGTGAAACAATTACGTACGTGTTTGGTGAGTATTATCAACGCACGACGCAAGTCGCGCTTTTTAATCATTATATTATCAGATCGCGGGCGGATTTATAGAACTAAGTTAATCTTTGAATAATATAATTTTTATTGATTTTTAAATAAATCTTATTTATAAGTGGATTTTGTTGGCAAAAAAGTTCCTAGTTGCCCATTCAAAGAGATTTATGTCAGTTTTTATATAAGAAAAAGACAATACCAACTAATGGATTGATTTTAGTTCAGCTTAAGTATTTGTATTCTAAATTTTACTAAGTTAAAATTATAGGTCCAAATTCCCCAATCCGCCCACGATCATTATTGACATTATCGATTAGAGATCTACGTCGGTTGTTTTTAAGACGCCCTCTCCCCAAAGAGTTATCATTACCATTGTTGACCTTTGAACCTCCAGTTTTTTAAACATTGATTTTACCAATTTTATGCAAATCGAGGGCACTTTTAGGGCGTCGGATTATACAAATGCGAGACTTGAGCCCGCATTGTTAATTTATTCTTAAGATTTATCTTTCACTAAGTAGAAATTTACCCATCCGTTTCCCATTTTATGAGGATCATACGATCGTAAAGCTGTTGCACGCGATGCGATGGTGCAAAAATCTCCAAAGTTGGTTGGGAAAGTCAGCCAAGTATTGTCATTGTCATGAAGTAATTTAAATACCCAATCAAAATCAAATTTGATTAGCATTTTCAAACGCTCTTTATTTGAAATGAATAATTTTAAATTTTGAACGTTAGTTTTTAAAAATCAAACCAAATTTAAGCAATAAATCATTCGGCTAATAACTGTTTTGTGAAATTTGAAATTTTGCAATTAATTTAAAAAATAATTTTAAATTCAAGCAATAAGTCATTGGCTAGTAGCTGTTTATGTTTTGTAAAATTAAAAAAAATATATAGTTTAAATTGTTTTTAAAATATGAAATTTTATAATAAATTTTGAAACAATTCAGTTTTCAAATTTAAGCAAAGGTCATAGCTGATTTCTTGTTTTTTAAATATGAAATTTTATAATTAAAGAAATTGGAATTCCAAATTTAAGCAATGGGCTGGGTTTTTTCTTTTTTGAAAATTAGAAATTTAATAATTAAGCAATAAGCCAGCAGCTGTGTTTTGGTTTGGTAAATCTTCATATTTTGATTAATTAAAAAAAATAATGGACATTATGGAAATATCCCACCGTTGCGGACACCTACTTTCCGATCATAAAAAGTTATTCGTAAAAAGCGCCTCACATCAAACTCGATAACCGGTCGAGTTGTTTTAACACTAATAATACTAATACTAATAATACTATTTATCATGTTATAAAACTCGGTGTGATTGATCCAATACTAACAATAAATGAGCAGTGAACGAACGAGCTTAGTTTTCGAGCGTTTTATTCAAAAAAATTGCATTTCGTCTATTTGTTCCCCCTCATCAAAAACGTGTTAAATAATGGCAGAGACTGAATTTCAACGAACTGAGAGACGAAAAAAATACGTGCGCGAAGAATAATCTACGGGATGTTAAAGGTACGCTGATCATAATAATAATAATAGTTTTTAGGCTGTGGTCCTGCGCGGTGCCCTCGACGGTTGATGGAAACGGGCTCTCCAATTTATCCATTTTATCGCTTTTTATTTTTTTTCACAAATTTTATTCGACAGGAAGAAGATGGCGGTGACCTGGCTTTTTCTGCAATTTCGCATCCCCGGGCATTTATTTTATTCCACAGAATCTAGAAAAAAATGAAGAAAATGGGAGAAAAAAAAATAAGGAAAACGAAAATTAAAAATAAGTGAGGAAGTCGTTTACCACCGGTCAGCGAACTAAATCTCAATTTATTACGGTTGGTAATATTATGTACAAACTGTGTTCGTGAGAAAGAAAAGTAATCGACTGATTTCATTATTTTGATTAAACTCATTAATTCGGTTTTTCATACAGAGAATTAACGTATCTGGCTTTCAAAACAACTTTAACCGCTTCCAGTGTATCGTTGTTACTAACGAGATAGTTCTCATGTATAAACAGCCACAGTTTGAAGTAAAAATTGTCAACTAGGTCAAAAGCTAGCAAGATTTGATCAGTACTGGCATATTGCAACACAAAGTATGACCTAAATTAAAAAAACACTGGCTCAGATTTTTAGATATTCATATTGACATTATACCAGTTTTGTTAAAATTTTGTCAACTTTTGACATATTGCAGTACCAACGATGATAAGGTTAATTGATAATTTATTTTTCCTTGATAACACCAAAGTCAATCGAAATAAATAACCCTGATACTAATTTACTGACTTTTCAGCCACTTTGGTACTGCACCGAAAGGTGAATTGCTGAAACCATTACTGTTAGAAAAGTATTATCTTTCCGCTCTGGAGAAAAGTTTTTGGTGTGGAAATTAATAACAATCACAGGAATAACTTGCAAAGTGACCCTTTTGAAGCCCATTTGCTAGGTTTTACTGCTTTTATTTACAATAATGGATTATAAATCAGTGATTAACTAAGACATCCATTACGATCATTGTATTTTCCCCAAATTATCAGTTTCACAGTTGTGGAAATAAAAGTCAGTCGAGCCAACAATCAACAATGTGGAACATGAAGCGTTTTTCTCCCACGCTCGATGATTTTTCTCACAGTTGATAAAATCCGAAATTTTTTTTGTCATTATTAGATTTTTCTCATTTCATTAGTTTCTTAGATTTTGTACAAAAAAGGACATGAAGCGAGGACTAAGAAAGCCGATTAAACATTTTTTACAAAAAAGATGGGTACAGCTTGATGCCTGTTTGAATGCCGACAATTTCGAGATCTTTCAAAGATGCAGGTAGGATGCGAGATGTTTTTGGGTTTTTCTTGTATTGGATAATTTTTTAAGTTTATTTTTCTTGCAAAAACCAGCCTAAACCGATTTCTTTGGAGAGTGGAATTAATTAACATTAGGTAATGCTATGGGCGAACGATAATGAAGATGATAATGAGTGTTTTTGATTAGCGTAATAACGATGCGAAAAGCGCGGGGTTACGTCGCTCGCACTCTACTTGGTGCACGGTTTCAGTATCAAGTCGGATGAGGAAGTGTAAGTGTATGTGATGTTGGTTGTACCTTCGAACTGCTTTTCGTCTCTGGGTTTTGCATCTCCAAAGATCTTTGCCCGGCTGAGGGTGTCGGCCATGGAGTTCACGGGATCCTTCACCGTCCTCGGAAGCAGCTTCAGTCTGGGTCGCTCAGCGGACTCTTCTGTAATCGCACAAAGGTTAATACGTTAAAAATAAGTATGGCTTAACCTTGGCTAAACATTGACGGTAGTTGCAAACTCACCTGCAGAGAGTTCTTTGAATTCCTCGGTGTTGGGCCTGTCCCTGGGCTTGGATGCGGGATAATTGGAGCGGTTTCGGTCCCTGTCCTGATCACCACCATAGGTTCCGCCACCCCGGCTGCCTCCACCCATGCCTCCGGGTCCTCCTGGCCCACCGTAGCGACCACCGCCACCCTCTCGGTCGCCATAACGTCCCCTTCCAGCGCCGCCTCCGCTACTGCGTCCGCGGTCGCTGTATCCACCTCGACCTGCATCCAAAATTATAGTCAAATATTCAGGCAACACCTCGAGCAACCCTCTCCGGAAAACTCTTATCCAAATTCTGCAAAATCACTAAAATCTTGTTCGAAATCTCACCATACTCACCACCATCCTCGTAGCCACCCCTTCTGTCTCGTGGCTCTCTGTCGCGGCCCCCACCGCCTCCGCCGCCCCATCCTCCTCCACCGCCACCATATCCTCCTGTGTTATTTAACGAAACATTATTGCAAGTCAAATTTTTCACTTCTTTCAATTTCAGGGTTCCACAACTCACCTCTGTCGCTTCCGCCACCCCTCGAATCCATGCCACCGCCTCTGCCGCCTCCTCGTCCGCCAAAGCCGCCACCACCACCACGGTCATTGCGTCTTCCATCAGCCACGTCAACGCGCAGGTTGTTGTCCATGACGGCGGCTCCGTCATAGGAAAGGGCTTCTCGCAGCGAATCCAAGTCTTCAAACTCCACATAGCAGAAGCCCTTGAAGCGGTCGGTCTCTTTGTCTCTCACGAGGCGCACGCTGCGAACCTATGAAAAATTGGGGGGGAAAAAAACTTATAATTGAACAACTTTTTGCAATTGCAATTACAATGACACCCGCAAGCTGCCCCGAGACTTACTTTAAGATCCTTGAATATATCATCGATGTCGCCTTGGACGACTCCTTGTGGTAAATTACCTACGAAGGCTGTGAACGGTGGTTCGGTGGGTACTGGACGACGACTTCGGCTGAAACCGCCTCCTCCTTGTCCCCCTCGGTCGTTCCCCCTGAAAATATTTCAAATCGGTTCGGTTTTTTAAAAGAAATTAAACATATCCTCTATGCTTGGGGATGTATTCTGGCCAACATTTTTAAGTTTTAGACAGCGTTGAGGTTTCGCGAAGGTGCCAAATATCATCGGTTAATCTATTTCTCAACAGTTTATGACTTCTTTAAGGCCTATTGCAATGTCTAACTGCATGCGAATAACCAATATCAAAATGATGGATCCAAATTACAAAACCACTAACGATACTCGTGAGCAGCCTATGACAAGGGCCACAAAAATGGTAAAGATCGCAGAATCTAGCGTTGTCGTGTATGTCTGAGTGGGGTGGAAGTCCACGAACACGAATACTGTAAGTTTAAAACTTATTTGGCTATTTTCCTTTGCATTTTCAATACCAAATATTTTTTCCAATAATTGAGCTTGGATATCTTCTGTCATTGAACCAGTGGACATGCTATTGGTTATCATTTTGGCAATCCGTTCCGTTGTAACATAGAAACTAAATCCAAATCCAACAAATTGGGAAAATATAGATTTCACTGGGTTTTTTCACGCCCTTACCACATCATCTACATGACATTTCCAACTGACAATAGGCGATGATCTGATACGAAATGAATATGGATGTTTTAAAATTGACATTATTTGGGACCACGTTTCAGTGGAAAAGATCTAGGCTTAGGGCTAAAGGTCACATACACTCCCATGCCATTTCCCAACAAACCTTTATTAAATTTTGCTTGTTTGGCACATTTCACAGGTGCCAAAAGTGGCCCAATACAAGCCCAAACCAGCATCCGTCAATAGCAAGGCTCGTAACCACGCTCGGAAAACGTTAGGCGGCATGCAAGGCTTCAATAAAACTTCAAAAAGGCCCCAAATTTGAGCCTCAAAGAAAGAGGATTAGCGCCATAAAGAGAAAGGGGCAGGGGCATGGTTTGGGCAACTTTGAACGGGCGTTTTACTGACACAAACGCCGATCGAAGGCAGAGCGCGACTGCAGGGTCGCTGGAGAGAGTTTATCCACTCTTGACCACTCATAAAGCGGTGTTTTGGGAGTCAAAAAACGTGCAGAAAAACGAAAATTCACCTTGAGTTTGGTTCATCGTAGTATCTATCCGCCATGATAGATTCCATAGGCGGCGCGTGCCGAAATTTGAGAATTTTTTCGAAAAATCGAACCTGCAGCAAAAATTGCGGCGCGGCTGCAATCGAATTTAACACGATTTTTGGGCTCGATTTTAAGAACCGGTGTGGTTTTTATTACGCTTATAGATTTTTAAAGTCGGTCTGAATGTATTCTTGAGACCGGAAGTGGGTTCGGGGAGACCGGAAGCTGGCAGCACTGACCACATCGAATACGACTTCAATTCGAAACCAAGATGGCTGCCCCCACGGACGCGAGCGGCGAAGAAACGCCGAAAATCGAGGAGATTTCGAAGAAAAAAAAGGCGAAGAAAGGCGTCCTGGGCGCGTTTTCGAGGCTGGCGGACACCAGCGACGAGGCGAGGGAAAAAGCAGTCGTCGCCATCGTCGCCCAGCTCGCCAAGAAGCCGGTGAGTGCGGGGTTGGGTATCTGGGCAATGGGAAACACGTGCTAATGGCTGCAAACATGTACATGTACAGTGGACAAAACAAGTATTGGCAATTGGTGTTTTTTTCACAAAAACAATTTAAAAGTTAAACAAACAAATATCATTTAAATAGCAGCAGGAAAATAAACTAATCATGACAGTTTCGTTTGTTTAAATTGACGCAGGTTAAAATAAACATCAAAAAAGTGAAAATCTGATTTCAAAAATGTATTGGCAACCCATGTTAATGTATGGAAAAAATACAATGGAGGAGACGTTCAATTTATCATCTTGCCCAAATTTCCTTACACAGTACTTTTATTTTAAAGCGGAACACGTTCACATATGTTCTGGTAGTCCTGACATAATCACTTTCAATGCTATCGTATCCCATACAGTCCAAAACATCAGCACTGCTTTCGCCATAGAGTTTAACATTGAGGAGGTAGTGGTGTAGGTTTGGGGCTGTATAGGTTACAGTTGCGTTGAAAATCTTCATTTAAGTGATTATGTCAGGACTACCAGAACATATGTGAATGTGTTCCGCCTTTGGGCACGAGGCGACATTGAACGTCTCCTCCATTGTATTTTTGTCATACATTAACATGGGTTGCCAATACTTTTTTGTCATTAGATTTTCACTTTTTTGCTGTTTTTTTAAGCCATGTCAATTTAAACAAGCGACACTGTCATGACTAGTTTATTTACTTGCTGCTATTGAAATGATACATGTTTGGTTAACGTTTAAATTGTTTTAGTGACACTGTGTGAAAAACACCAATTGCCAATACTTGTTTTATCCACTGTACATGTAGTTGTCGAAATTCCCAGTGGTGAAAAACTGTGAAAACCTCAAAACCACATCGCGAAATTCGGGTTAACCACAGTGAATCACCTGATGTGGTCGTGTTGTTTCGCCGCATGTTGTGAGTTAAATAGACCCCACAATGCTGGGAAGTCACTGAAGGGTGGATGAAATCCAGGCTTGGAAAGTCATTGAAAAGTCATTGGTTGGAAAGCTGTATTGTATTGAGAAAAAAAATTATATTGTCTAGAAAAACGGCAGTTTTCAACAGATAGGAAGTAAAGTTTTAGTAATACTGCGGTATTCGGCAAAAATCTAATAATTTCGGAAAGGTTCCCCAAGACCTGGAAAGCCTGAAATTGTCAGAAATTAAAAAAGGTGTGGGAAAGTCAGGAAAAATGGATTGACACAAACATCAAGAGATGATAAGCAATTCAGAGTGTCTACCATTAGGCTAATGGAAGTGATGGAGGTGTCATGACATTTCATCATTTTTGCATTTGATTTATTAAAAAAAAAAAATTGGGTTAAAATTCATCATTTGTTATCTTGTGGTATATAATATTTCTGAGAATCGCTATTTAGCAATGACGTAAAACTTGTACGGCCCCATATTCTAATAGGCATTGACAGGGTGGCAAACAAGTCCTAAAAGTCCTAAATAGGTCCTAAGAAAAAAAAAATCTTCTAAATCTCCTAAAAAAGTCCTAAGTATTGAGAAAAAGTCCTAAAATAGCTCAACAATCCAATAAATTATTAGAAAA
>JAQGAF010002011.1:0-25716 GCA_034687865.1 Kryphioiulus occultus
CTCTGATAATCAAATTGCATTCAGAAACACTTTTATAGCCACAGGGGTACAAGAATGCATATGTCATAAATAATGCATATTTGGGTTGCTCAAAGTTCGACATTTTGCGCCTCAAATATGTATAAGGAATTTTATGCCATTATGCGAATTATAAAGAGGAATAAATTGACTACAAAACACGTTTTTCCGATTTTAAATAGGACACTTGGTTTGTGAGAAAAACACATTTTTACTCGATTCATGCAGGGTGAGTCAATTTTTTTTCGCACTCAAGTGTATTATTGCACGTGGTATAAGGATGGGCTAACATACCGCTGGACCAGGTAGACCGGGCATTCCAGGCTGCCCACGACTGCCAGCTGGACCTGATGGCCCAGGGGGGCCACTGGTACCAGGAATCCCGGACACTCCAGGAGCTCCCGAAGGCCCTCTTTCACCACTCGCACCCCGTTCTCCAGGCTGCGGACAAGTTAAAACACAACCATTAATTATGATCTACTGATTTCGTCAGTGACATTGTGAACTACACTTACCATGCCAGGAGGACCAGGCATTCCATTTTGTCCCTAAATATAAAAAACGCTCGGGCTTGAATATCGTGAACAGAACTCAAGCTGACCAATCTATAACTGCTTACCGGGGGGCCAACTTTGTAGTAATCGAAATCTGGTTCGACCATGTTCTCCCGAGAAACGTCGACCTGTAAAATGTGAGAATTAGCACGGATTACTTACCAACTTGCAAATGAAATTTCGAACTCAAGGAACACGGTTAATCACCTTTGGTCCTGGTGGTCCTGGTGGGCCTGGCGCACCCTGAAAATAAAAAAGATGGCTCACATATTTGGGCCTGGTGCTGCTGTGCATATTTCAGTTACAGCAGTTGGAATTCATTTCAGTTTTAGTAAGTTATTGTACACAAGCCTATATCATGGTTTATATGTCTACATGTATTTCTATATTTATACAAGTAGTTTGATACTTTTGGAATGGGTATTTTGGCACTAACAGGGCCTGGTGCTGTCATGCATATTTCATTTACAGCAGTTGTAATTCGTATCATTTTTCGTATCAGTAAGTTTTTGTACACAACTCTCCATGTATATCATGGTTTATGTGTACGTGTATTGCTATATACAGGGTGTTCTGATTAGTCAGTGGCCAACGAAATAAAATTGTATCTTTAATACAGTAAGAGATACAATGATAGTCCTTGAAGGTAACTTTTAGAGTCGACCACGGGCTATCCGGAAATCATATTTGCAGTGACCTCGAATGTCCCGTTCAAGGTCATCCATGTGCCCGTTCCGTGTTTTATTGCAAATATGTAAGAAACCGCTGCGGATAGGATCCTAGTGTGAATTAGAAAGTTGCAGAGCGATGCCTAATTAGTCTAATAAAGTTGGTTTCAAACATGACACATGGATGACCTTGAACGGGACATTCATGGTCACGGCAAATATGGTTTCCGGCTAGCCCGTGGTCGACTCTAAAAGTTACCTTCAAGAAATATCATTGTATCTCTTACCGTCTTAAAGATATTTTATTTCGCTGGGCACTGACTAAACAGAACACCCTGTATAGATCCTGTAGTTTGAAACTTTTGGAATGGAGATTGTGGCACTTACAGGTGGGCCTGGCCTTCCTTCTAAACCTGGCAGTCCACTTGGTCCTGGCTGTCCAGCATTTCCGGTATTTCCCTGAAAGAAGTTTGGAATGCTTGTTGTAAGATGGGAAAGTAGTCTGGCTGGAACTCGGTTTTGTATCACAGTAATAATTTGCCTTACCGAGGGGCCTGGAGGTCCCCTTGGACCCATTGGACCTTCCCCACCATTGTCGCCTTGGTCACCCTATTTTGAAAAAGTAATTCCGGTACAAAACGACTTATTTGTTTGACATTTTTCAGCATACCTCATTGCCCGAATGTCATTTTTCATTGGTTTACCTTTGGTCCTGGTTTACCAATTAGCCCCATAATTCCTCTTTGCCCTGGAATGCCCTAATGGGAGCAGATGAGAGAAACGTTACGGGACACCGCCGGCAACCACACGCCATCGGCAAAACGGCTTTACTGAAAACTTACTGCAGGGCCTTCTGGTCCAGTTGGCCCGGGTTCGCCTCTTTCCCCTTTAGGACCCTTGTAATTTAAGAAGTTTAAAATAGGTCAGTGGTCATTAACTTCAATATCAAGTAAATCAACAACTTTGATGGGAGGAACACATGTAAGCTTACATGCATATGCATGCTTTGGTAGAGGGAAGATGATAAGAACATTGCATTTAGAAGGTCTAAATTCTGTTTAATTGGTTACCTTTTCGCCTTCATCGCCTTGCAATCCTGGAGGTCCAAGTGATCCCTAAGAAGTAAATCAAGAAAGATGTTGCTATGACGTTTTTCCACCACAAATTCATGTCGTGAACGTCTCGGACATATCCATCTCACCGGTAAACCTTGAAGGCCGACTGGTCCTGAAGAACCCGTAGAACCTTTTTCGCCCTGTGTCATGAATGCTGCTTTAACAAAGTTCTAAATGCATGTGCAGCCGCGAGAATTTCAAAGTTTACCTTTTGTCCATCATTGCCGGCTTCTCCAGGAAGTCCCTGTGCACCCGGCGGACCCTGGAAGAAGAAGAAGTTTTATTGTAATTGACGATAAAAATCACCATGTAAAATGCAATGCCATAACACATTGCTTCAATTAAATGTGGCCTACTGGTTCCCCAGCTTGTGCAACACTTCCTGGAAGGCCAGGGGATCCAGGTTCCCCCTGAAAATACGAGTTATCAATAATTAACACCAACAAGTCAAATTAAAAATGCCGTAATTTTGCCGCAGAGTTGGCCTTACCGAGTCACCCTTGGGCCCCAAAGTACCCGGCGGCCCGTATGGTCCTGCAGGTCCCTGCAAAAGTAAAGTAAAATGGTCCATTGCCCTTTTGGTAAGCTTGTTGGAGTTGCTGAAGACTTACCGGCATGCCAACTAAACCTGGCGGCCCTATCAGTCCTGTTGCCCCTGGAAATCCCTATGAAGAAAGAAAGAATATCAGCACACTTATCAAGAATCCTAAGAAACTCTTTGCTGATTTGATCAGACGTTCTGTGACATACCCTTTCTCCTTGTGGTCCAACACTTCCCGGGCTTCCAGACGCGCCCCTTTGACCCTGCAGTGAAAGAATAGTCAACACAATACACCTTGGTGCTTTGTTCCAATGGTGTGATGCATTTTAAGTTGGAAGACCTTACCGGTAACCCATCTGTTCCAGCAATCCCTTGTAAGCCTCTTTCACCTTTGTCTCCCTAAATGGACAAGCATTGATAGCATCTTGATGTTGCCACTAATCAAGTTAAAAAACATGCACACTTTTGTTGTTTGATATCAGTGGAGTAGAGGGTGTATTACTTTGGTTCCTTGTTCTCCGGTAAGGCCTTGGTCACCCCGATCTCCTTTTTCTCCCTGAAAACCAAGTATTGAGAAAAGTTCACATAGGTTCTCTAAGCCAAACTCAAGTTCTCAACATTACATACTTTCTCTCCAGAAAGGCCAGTCTCCCCTTGTGGCCCCCGTGGACCTGGCAAACCCTGAAATTTGGGAAACCAACACATGACTCCCAAACATCATAACTTCTGTTTCCAGAATGGCCGAATCGGCCCCTACCTGAACCGGCTCGCCATTCACTGTTGTGCCTGGAATTCCTGGAGTGCCGGGTGTACCCTATAAGTTTGAAAATATCAAAATTAAAATTTTGGTTAGTTGTGGACAGTTTCCTCCAAAGAGAACGGTTTGATTTCTCTTATTGTCTTGCTATCTTGCATTCTAAGCTTTAATTCTGACTCACAAGGTTACATTGGTAACTTGCAGCCATCAAGAAGAAACTAGCCCTCAACTTACCGGTTCTCCGGGTACGCCAGGGGTGCCTGAAGGACCCCGTTCTCCAAATTCACCCTTTGGACCAGCTGGGCCGATGGGACCGACATCACCTGTAGTACCTTTCTCGCCCTGTAAATGCAATATGGTGTTTAGAGTTCCATAATACGATGCCAAATTCAATTGTCCCTTACGGGTTCTCCTTGTGGGCCCCGGAGGCCCCTGGATCCTCTGTTGCCTCTGTCTCCCTGTAGAGACAAACAAAAATGTAATGGTTCGCCAGAAAAGCAGGAAAAGCTATTTGAAACGAAAACCAGAATTTTACCTTTTCTCCTGGTGTCCCTGGTAATCCGGGAACCCCAATTTCCCCGGGTGGACCAACGAGCTAAATGAAACACCGTGTGAAATGTTCATAGTAGTTGTCAGTAAAGTTGATAGTTTGACAAGTAATGTGATGTTACCTGTCTGGCATCGCCGGGTACGCCTGGAAATCCCCTTTCTCCAAATTCACCTTTTTGGCCCTAGAGGATTCGATATTTGTGTCGAACAGTGTGTTTTGTCAGAAAAAAATTGGAGCTTCTGGGGATTCTGGAGTTTTCAACTTACCATTTCACCCTTTTCTCCAGGAGGACCGAGTTGTCCTGGAATACCCTAGAATACAAGCCAATGCATTAGTTTGGGCCCATCTTTAGGCAGGACCTGATCCTAGAAAAACTTACCGGAACTCCTGGAAATCCGGGAATGCCTTGCTCGCCCTTGTCTCCAGTTCTTCCCTGAAATTGTCGAAGAACGTCTTGAGCAAACATATCCGATGAAGACATCTGCTACCTGATGTTGGGACTTACCGGTGTTGCCGACGGTCCTATAGGTCCATCGGGCCCTACCGGGCCAGGCTGCCCTGGCACCCCAGCCTCGCCCTTGGACCCTGGAAACCCGGGGATGCCGGGCTCACCGATTGATCCCACAGGACCAGGAGGCCCTGGTGCACCCTGGAAAGAGGATGTTGTCAATCAAAGATGTCATCCATGTTGCCCTTGAACGAATCAAGAATGGTTGTGATCAAACTTACATCAGTTCCATTGAAACCTGGTGGCCCTTGCGGGCACGTGACTTCGCAGGCCGTCGGCTCTGGAGGGAGTTTGAGGGCCGGAAGCTCGTCGCATGTTTCCCGGTCCGGTCGAGTGGGGTCACAGCTCATGACCATCCATTGCAAGTCCATCTACACCGATATGTGACATTGCAGAAACCAAATGTTACAGATTTTGCATGACACGTAGGGTCCAATGGTAATGCCGTTTCTGCAGCTCAAGCTGGGTTCCAAGACTTACCAAGACGGTGCCGCCCCTCCGGTACTGCGCCAAAATGATTTCGCCGTTGGTGTCTATAGGGCCCTTGGGCTGCAAGGGCACGGAGACCTGCTGCTCGCAGTCCAGGTAGTAGGTGACCCGGTCCCGGAACACACTGATGTGTATCTTGTGCCAGTTCTGGTCGAAGACCTGTGGATGTATGGTAAAGATGCCAGTTTACTACGGATTTGACCCTGCTTCGCCATTGATGCTACGAGAAAGCGGGCTTCTCCTAACGGCTCGTAGGCTGACAGGGATTGCCTAGCGGTAAGGGGCAGCTACAGCGAACTTCACATTGAGAGGTTCGGTGTAACTTATTTATAATTTTCTACAAATCTACTGATGCAGCAAAGCCGAAACATGCCACGGGGTTGTTTTTTGGAACAGGTACTATACCGAAGTATACCCCAAAAATTCTCTCGGCAACTCACCTTCACGTCGGTGAAGTTGAGCGTCTGCAGGCGCTGGTTGTAGTCGTTCATGTAGATCTCCATGGTCTGTTTGCGGGGGTCCATGGTGATGCCGAACTGGGGCCGCTTGACGGTGTCTTCGATGCGGATGAGGTACCACGGTCGAGTAGTGGCCTTTCGGAGGCGAAAGGTGCTGACGAAGGAGAACTCTTCGGGGAGGTCCCGAGGAAACATTTGCCTGTCAGGGAAGAATATGGAGTGTTTGAAACATGTTGACTCTGTGGACCCACATTAAGTCAGTAAACCAAACCTGGTAGGGATCCGAAGATCAGCGTCTCTGGTCAGTCGGTAGGCTGTCTGCATCCTGTTGGAACCTCGAACTCGCTTAACTCCCTTGAAGTCAAAGTCCAGAGCGTCAAGACCGAACTTCCGGATGAAGTCAAATCCTGGTGGAAGAAGTCCAAATTATTTCACATGCTTAAAAGACACCAATGAACACAACGGTTGGACTGTCGGCATGCCAAGGCACTTGAAGACAGTTTCAACCAAGTCTTACAACTATGATGGATGAAGAATCATGTTCTGCAAGACTAATCAGTGGCTGTACAGAGGAAGTACTTTGGAACATTTTACAGATAGTCACCAATTTCTGTCTGTAGTTTGGACATGTTCGTCTTGGAACTTTGGGCCATGAAATCACCGGTACTTCAGACTTCTACCAGAATTTGAACTTGTTTTCTTACCTGGCAAGTCATCTTCTCCCGGCTTTATCTCTGGACAGATGTTGTCCACGTCTTCCTCCACGACGTCGTTTTCTGCAATTTTAGAAAGGAATGTTTCAATTATCAATATGCATGCATCAAGGCAAGATGTCTTCCGTTAGGTGATGTCAGTTATGGCTTCCGGGATGTACAATGTCCGGTGACTCGTGCACGGGAAAATATTAAGTTCACGATGAAGTTTGACAACATGTTCATGTCGTTTTAGTAGATATTGGATATGGTTTTTCGTGGACTTAAGCCTGAATTCAGACTTTCATGACTATAGTGGGACTTGGTGAGGCTTCAAGGACGTCCTGACTTCACCGCCTATTTGTACGATAAGCTTCGACCGCAGTTAAGTTGTTTTGGGACTTTGAGGAAGACTTCGAACAGTTCGTAAGTCAGGCTGAAGCCCTGAAGTAATTGAAGTCTGACATAACCCCAGTGTATACAGTCTGAGCGAGGATGGATTTCATGAACTTCAGCGATTGCAGTTTGACTTTAATGACTTCACTTCAGTGACTTCAATAACTTCAGCCGGTCAATGACTTCCAACAGTCTGAATTCAATGACTTCAGTGATTTCACTCAGGCTTCTATCAGTGATTTTAGTCGGACTTAAATGACTTCAGTCGCAATTCAATTACTTCAGCGACTTCAATAGCTTCAGTGACTTCAGCCGGACTTTAATGAGTTTAGTAGGATTTCATTGACTTCACTCTGAATTCAGTGACTTCAGACGGTTTTAAATATATTCAGCCGGAATTCAGTGACTTCAGTCGGACTTTAATGACTTCAGTTGAAATTCAGTGACTTCAATGATTTCAGTCAGACTTCAGTGAAATCCGCCAGACTTCAATGGGAAATCAATGACTTCAGTGAGTTCAGTCAGACTTCAATGACTTCAACGACTACTGTCGGACTACAACGAAATTTGTGACTTTACTGGTTCTTAAGTAGTGCAGTACTTAACCAACATTTACCGGTACACCAGAATTAATTTTACTTGAATAATTTTTAAAGTTTCCTTTGTTAATTAAAAAACACAAGGGTGTGTTTTGATAATAGGTTCACGACAGCCATGGTGGAAGTTGAGAAAACCGCCTCAGAAGAGTTTCTTGGAATGTTGGTGGACTTGTAAGAATTCGTTTTTGATTTCCTGTTCAGTTGCCAATTTTGAGTTGGTTGCCCGACATTGGCTCCATCTGTGGCCGTTTGAAATCCTGACTGTCCTTAGGCACCTCAACGCCTCCTCAATTAATAAATCAGTAAGCGGGTTGCACGAACAACATTCAGATGCAGAAACGCTAATTATCGGTTATAATCGCTCATTAATAAGCTGCGGGCACCTGTCAAACAGGCCATTTCGTCTCCCAAACAATCGGGATGAGGTTAAGGTGGGTGAGGCGTTGGTGCCAAAATCACGTCCACGGTGCGGATTAATGGACCGGGCACTAATTGCGTTAATGACCGTCATTAGGTGGTTGTGGGGGAAAGTAAGCGTGTCGTTCAAAAAACGGAAGTTGAGTTATTCACCAGGAAGTCACATTAATGGTGAATGGGGAAAAGGGTTTTTTATGGAGGAAAATGCTTGGGAGATGCATCGTAAAATGCTATATTCGGTGAGGTGCACCCCTTTATGGGACGCCATCAGAGGTTGTTGTGGCTTTCAGCCTCTTGACTGATGGTTTCGTCAGCTGACAAGAAGGATTGCTCGACATCTGCCAGAAATCCAACGTAAGGCACCGACCTGACCTCTGCTGCCCACCGCCAGGGGTGAGAAATGACCGAAAAACGAACGATTTTTCAACGCCATGGGCGGACGTTTCACTGACATCTCATTTCTCCTGCAAGGCTGATTCATGCGCATGGAAGACCAGCCCATGGAAAATTGATGGCCATAAGTTGTTGAAGAAGGTGATTGCAAAGTAATCGCAATCTGTTCTGTTGGCATTCGTTTCAAATTAATTTGTGAAGGCAGGTACTTGCAGAAAAATAACTGCAAGTGATTGCAGACAAGCCAGTTGCAAAGGGATTACGTGAGTGATTGCAAGTTGCTGATGTTTTAGTGCATTCGCTGAACTTCAGTGACTTAAGCCGGACTTTAATGAGTTCAGTCTGACTTCATTGTCTTCAGTCGGAATTCAATGACTTCATTCGGACTTTAATGACTTCAGCAATGTGATGATAATTGATTGCTAACTTGCTGACAGTTGCTTCAAATTTAGCCAGCATGACCTCGTGAAAGAAAGTTTGCAGAAAAATTAATTGCAAAGTGATTGCGTACAATCCAGTTGCAAAGGGATTACAAGATTGAATGCTTTTATTGCAGACTGGTTGCAATATTGTGTTAAGTGATTGCACACTGGTTGCAATTAGGGTGTAATTGATTGCTTACTAGGTGCCAAATTAATTGATACTTGTTTTAAATGTACCAGTCTGCTCTTTTTGAAAAAGAAATTAATTGCAAGATGATTGCTGATAAACCAGTTGCAAAGGGATTACATGACTTGATTGCAATCAGACAATGTTTGGGCGTATCCGTCTAAATTACATAAGTTTTTGCAACAACAGTAGTTTGGTTGCAGACTGATTGCAATGAGGCTATAATTGATTGCTACATGTAAGTGGTTGCAAAGCATGGTAGTAAATTGGTCACTGATGTTAAATTGCAAACAGTCTGAACCGACCATCAGATTAAGCAAATGCTTAAAAGATACCCCCAGTGAGCGACCACCCGTGGAATTCATGCAATATCTAGTTATTGGAGGACAATAACAAAAGTTAAAACAGCCTCGAATTCACAAGTTTTAGCTTTGAATATGCTACAACAAGTTGTATTATCAGTTATTAACCAGTACTGCAAACAGTGTAACACATATCCATGGTCATCAAGCTGCAATTGCTTAATGGTCATCAAGCTGCAATTGCTTAATGGTCATCATGGAATATGAGTTTTCCACCAATTTTTGGGAGATCATGAAGGGCAAGTTATTGAGTGGAACAGGGGATGATTAATGCATTGTCGTGCAATTTATTGAAGTTCACGTTGTGGAACAGACTCGCTGTCCTGCTGTTCCACCAACGCATGGCATACCAGACACCTTCCTGAAAAGACGGGTTTTTTCACTTCCGTTCCTTGCACCGCACAGAACTCCTCCAAGAGAGGGACAGCATGGCCACCGGTAATAAATGTCCTCCTTATTATATTTAATGGCCCATGTCGAATTGCTCATGTGGCTAGGTTAAATATTTAAATAGTCCTCATTTATGTGCATAACAGATTGCTGGGCTTGTCCACCGGGCGTGCACAGGTCGATACCCCCTTTGGCTCGGTTTCTTGGTTTCCGTCTTGGCTGCGGCCATGACAGACAGCCTTTGGAACATTACTTATCACAGAATGTTCAATGATGTCTGATAAGCGGTGGTGCAGGATCTGCCTCTAGCACTCTGAAACCTTCTGTGCTGAACTTTGCATTGTGCACTGATGCAAATTCCTGATCATGTTTGATCTTTGATTATCTTCTATCAAGTAATGCGCAGGAAAATGCAATGGCCACACAGAACTGTTGCATTTTGGTTTTAGAAGGGATGCAATAGCAAAACAGAAATGAATTTCCATGCCAATTTGACCAAATAAAAGTAAATCTTGGGGTTCTGAACTTGAACAGTGCACTGTTTCTACAAGTAGTCTTTGGTAGCACCTGCTTGATGCTGGACTGCCTTTTGATGTACATGTGTACGTGTGGACGTTGAAATATTATGTCATCACACAATCTGACTTCGTGATTTTTAGACCCATCTCACCCTTGACAGCATTGGTAATTTTTAAACACTGTCCCCTGATTACGTCGTCATTGACAGTAAAATGTCGAATTGAGCGAACATTTTATCAAAATTACTGTAGAACGAAAATGATGGATTTTGAGCGATCTGGCAAGATGTTTCGCAAAACTATTTTATTTTGGTTGATGGATTTTAACCCAAATTTTGATAAAATATGCTGACTCAGTCTTAGGTTGATCCCTCCCCCAACATAATGACGTAATATTTGATCATCCCCTCCAATGATTTGCTTTATTCTCAGTTCAAGAAAAATGTCAGGATAAACTTCGGTATAGTGCCTGCTCCAATTGCGCACAAAATATACATACAGGGTGAGTCAAAAAGATGTAACCACTTATAACATGGTACCCTCGACCTGGAAAACTATCATGGAAATTAGCCAAAGCCTGGCAATTCAGGGATATTCAACAAGTCAATAATACATTTAATGTAGTTAGCTATTTGCTAACACAAAAACCAAGAGCGGACAAGCAATGTCGTTGTGAAAATATGTCCTGTGAAATATTTTTTTTATTGTATTTCCTTGGCTTTAACCTAACAAAGCAATTTTCCATTTAGCTGTCCCTAATTGCCAGGCAATCACTGCCAGCTTAGGGGCAATAAGAAGAAACTCACTTTCCCACAGCGTTTAAGCTGGAGCAGGGACAATACCGAAGTAGGTCCCCAAATCGTTCCTGGCGTGTGCGTCACTGACTTATTTATTTGGTTTCACATTGATCCTCGTCCTTCGAAGCAGGCGTCTTTGGGGTCAGTGAACAAGGTGGCAGACTCAGGATTCAGTTCGTGCAATTTGGGTTAATTGATACGAGCGCGCACTTAAGCCTAGGGTTAAGTGGGGGTCAGACATGGTGGGGCTAATCCGAAATCGTGCTCTAGCAGGCAGAAACGACTCGATTACCATCTTCGTCGTCGAAGACGACCTGCCTCGAGACCGGGATTCGCTCCTGGGCCGCCCGATTGTAGCCCAGGTCACTGAGGTCAGGGTCAAACGCCAGGCGGCGGTCGCCACTCTCTACTCGGGTCCGGAAGCAAAGAGTCAGAAACAGAAAAGAGAAAAAAAAAGCAGAAAATCGGATTAATTCTTGATGATGGACGTGATGGATGGACATGAGCTACCTGGGATTGCCCCTCTCCATGGGCGCGCGGGGGTGCATGGGAGAAAAACATGCGCTTTTTTTGCCAGGCATTCACCGACTGTCAATGTTTACCCTGCTGAGGACTTTGATGGCTCCATTGAGCTAATGGCCACTTATTGTCTGCCTTGTTTGGATTGACATCAGTTGGATGATCGCGCTGATTAGTGGAACAACCCCCTTGCTGATGTTCGGCTTTTTGGGCGTGCAAATCTGCTTGCTGTTGGTGGCACTGGTAGGGCATGCCTTGGACGGTGGCACGTACTGTATTCATGCTTGAATTCGGTGTGCTGCTACACATTTTGGCATACCACACATTCTCCGTACCCTCAACAGCTGAGAGAACACATATTTGAGGATTGCATTGAGCGATCTGCAAGAAAATGTCTCCATGTCCTCAAGGATGGAATATCCAGGGTGGAAAAAGTGGATATGGGCCATGTATACAGCTCATTGAAGATATTGTTCAACCGGAAATTGGCCACAAATGGATCTACAGTATTGCTCAAAGATAACTTACCTAGATAAAAATGTGCTGTGACTCAGAAATTATGAATGCCTCAAAGTTAAAATTGTTTTGTGGAGAGCTTAAGTAAGTTTACTGTTGACCTTTGGTACTGGATTTACCATTGCATTACCCACTAATTTGCTATAAAAGGATATGCGTGAAAGTAATGATGAAACGCAAAATTGAAAGTAACTGACCAAAACGTAATGAGCAAATTTTTCCTCAGTGTCAGGGAAAGTATCAGGCAATTATTTAATTTTGCAGAAAATTAATTGGCAGGGCAATGGTGAATCATACATGTATATCAAACTTCTACAGTAAACCTAGTTTAGGCTCTCCACAAAATAATTTAAAATTTCATGTCATGCATGATTTCTGAGTTACTGTACATGTAGGTACAGGATATTCATCTTGGCCAGTTACTTTTGAGCTATACCGTAATTGGATTATATGACTTATTCCAGATATGGTTAGACTAGAAATTGGCCAAAAATGGACCTAGATGTATGTGGAGCATATGACTATGTATGACTTTATTCTATATACAATATGCCTGACAGTATGGTTGGACCAGAAATTGTCTACAAATTGAAATGTATGGAGGAGTACAGTGTATATGGGTTATTCCAGATATCATTTGACCAGAAAGGCGGTTATGTCTACGAATATCCATTAACTGTATGTCCACAAATTTACAGCTATGGGCACACATTATTCGCTCATAACCATTTCATTAATTTTCGTAGTAAACGGTATTGGTTTTGCTGGGCTACATGTACATGTGTTAATATTTAGTGACGTACATGTAATTAAACAAATATTCTGGCAATTAATTGGCGACTAGTACATGTATTTTTAAGACCGCAAGTTTTAAGTCATGTGACACATTTGCCTTACATGAATACGGCCGTGTATCAGTCATACATGTATATGGCCGTTTATCAGTCATACATGTATACGACAATATCTAAGGGTCGTATAACACATTTTCCATGTGTGGCCATATACGGTTCACGCAGGGTTATTATACGGTATATGCAGTATGACCATATTCAACTTTTTCACCCGGGATCCCAAACATGTGCAATGTTATCTAACTATCATCATGAGAATGTCCACATTTTTCTAAAAGTTAATTTTTTTCATCATGAATTCTAATCCCAAAATACTTTGTGAGAAAGTAAACACACTGTCGTACATTCACTACTATCTCTAGCTGCAGAAACACGTGTGATCAACTATGTTTACTACCACGAGTCATATACGCAGTCTAAACGCAGTGTATTTTTGGAACGATGTATCTAGTGAGGCCGTTCCGAATCTCTTTTCGTTATTTAACCTTATGGAAACAATATGCAAATGCCTTTTTACATGCTTGTTTCTTAAATGACAAGCATGTTATGTTAGCAGTGGTTCAGTTGCAGCTACACCCTGGACATGGGATGTTCGTTTGTCAAGAATGAAGTGGGATCGAAGGGGCAAGCCACAGTGACTTTTGAACTGAAAAATGATGATCCTCCCAAAGGTCGTTGCAAGCAAATGTCTTCACCTGACCAGGACATTCCAAAGTTATCTGCGGTGTTAAAACTTCTGGGCGATAACTCACTGGCGGGTGGTGACATGCAAGTTATCTCGTGCATGTTGTAAAAAGACAGTTTTTAAGCGTCAGCCCACTGGGGGGTTGCAAAAGTACATGCGAAACATTGGGAGGAATGTGGGAGTCTAGGATGATTAAATGGCGAGAAGAATTTGAGAGAGTACGTAAAAAAGATGGCGGCGAACGTGTCTGCATAGCTGAAGTTAACTTCTGTTCTGAACGCAAAATTAAATGTTTTTTTGCGGCAACTCAACGAACCTTGCAGGGATTGGCTGGGATACGTGATTCTTCCTTCTGTGACATGGTTAACATTTGACCTCAATAACTTGCTGGGATATTTTTCAGTTCATTTTCAAATTTGTCTAGTTCAAAAGTTGTGAAAAGGTTGGTAAAAAGTGAGCCAGAGATGACTTTTCCTATGCTACTCATGCGCCTTGAAGTATCAGTTTGATCAGGGTTCCCCCAGTTGCCCTGAAAATGTCATGGAAATTAAAACGGCCTGGAAAAGTCAGGGAAAATCGATATACTTTGAAAACACCAGGGGAATTCGAGAAATTAATAATACATCTTACATAGCTAGCTATTGGTTACCGCAAAATCAAGGGATGACACGCTGGCAATTTCTCAAAAACACTTATCTAAATTTGCTGCTTCGGTATATGAAAATGGGCGTTCTATCTCCTATTTATATAAGATAAGCAAAAATATTGCATTCCTTACAATGACAAATGACATAATTTTGAATTTATAGTGATTGAGGTGTCAAGGAATTTTATTTCAAAACCTGGAAAAGTCAGGGAAGTTGACAATTTAATATCTGCGGTACCCTGTTGATGATGGCTCTTATCATTCTAGTGCTTTGGTTCTCAATGACCAACATTCCTTTGGCATGATTATAAGAATGAGAACGACATTCGTGCCAAATCATTACGTGACATTTGGACTCAACAGTCACATCCAAGACTGACACGTTAAATCAGATAGTCTTATTATTTCGTTGAGCGAAATTGGCCTGTCGGCTCTGATGCTTTGAGCATCGTTACATGTCACTGACCACATGGCAGCTGTCCATCACTGTCCATGATGGCAACTGGCAAGGAATCTCAAGAAAATTGAAGAAATTTCTAATGATTTTGTAATCTAAGTTCTGTTCAGCCAATCCCAGCTTGGTTCTCTCCAATAAAGTAAGGACGACTTACGGGCTTTGGTTGGTGCTACCCTCAAGCACAGGAAAAGCAGCAGCAGAACCCAAGGCCTTCGAGGACTCGATCCTTTGAACCTGCAAAGGAGAAAAAATTCAGTTTACATATAGGCCTTCATATTAAATTTGTCAACATTTAACTCGCTAATGATGTGTTTTTAAGAATGGACAAGGCATGTTTGTCTTGACCATGTCAAGAATAAAATGGGGCAGACAAGGCCTTTGAGAAATGATGAAGTTTTTGAACGAAATTGCAAGCAAATGTCTTCACCGGACAACCGTCATAAATCATCGATGCCAATTGGATACGTGTAATAACTACCAAAATACATGTAGTAACTACCAAAAAACGGAATGAACATTCATGACATAATTAAACAAGATATGATCAACAGTTTATTGAAACCAGTGAGAAAGTGGGCTTCTCCCAACGGTTTGTAGGCTAGCAGTGATTGCCTGACAGTAAGGGGCAGCTAAAGCAGCTTATTTATATTGTTACTTTAGTTTCGGTTGGTATTCAATAAAGCCTAACGTTGACTCTCATAGATAGTCAAATGCAAGGTTGAAACAGACGCAGGTACGTTTCGAATATGAGGTAAACCGAATGGCAATACAATAATCACGTACGTTTCGAATATCCTTTTTTTCCTGGCGCGTTCGAGCTTTCAAATCACACGCATGAAAATGAATTTGATGTTGACGAATATGAAAGTTGCATCTTAGTTGAGAAACCACCAAAAAGTGTTGAGATGACAGAAACACTAATAAGTTTAATTTGGTGGGCAGCGTAGATCAATTGATTTTCAAATACTGTACAATACATGCATGAATATGAGAATTTCACTAACAAATTTACTCAGAAAAATTTTAAGCAAACCAGTATACGTGGTTTTTTAGCTGCAAATAGCTTTGTAAAGTTCAATTATGCGATGTATATGTACATAAGAATTCAAATTAAGTAACGATCGCATTTTCGTGTCATTCGGCTATTGTTATAGAAATAGCCTGGGCCCAATCTGATCCCATTAAGCGGAGTCCACTGTAACCGTGAACGCTTCTTTGGAAATCTGCATAAACTAAATCTTGTGTGGCAATTTGCTCGTTATAACCGTTATCGACTGGATACTTATGCCAACTCTTAGCAGGACTTGTGCGTCATGGCTGGTGCATGCAGTGCTTCCTGTCTGCGTCCTGTCTGAAGGACCCCCATTAAAGAGTGAGAAATGCCATGTCAACAAGAGAGATATCCCACTAAACACTCTTTAAAGAGTAACACGCCGCCTACGTTGGTTGTGCCATGCGTGTGGCATCGCAGTTTTGCGATCCTGCCAAGCACCAAATCTGGCCACTTTATTGACGCACGACCTTGCGCAGGGTGCATCCTATCTTGGGAGGGCAACGGGAATACCCTTTAATAGAGAAAAACGTGAAAGTGATTGCAAGTGGTTCCGATAAACTGTTGATTGACTACTTGACAACCAAGGAAAAAGTCGAAAAAATGGGGTCCTATAAGAGATTAGGTGCTGTAGATACGCTGCCATCAGTTCACGACTACTTGGCAATCAATGAAAAACTGCGGAAAGTGATAGCTTACGTTATCAGATAAACTGCAATCAGATTGCAACTACATGGCAACAATTGAAAAACTACGAAAAAATTTGCTTGTGATATTACACTGCGGTCATTTTTATAATTCCAATTTCGGACCTCAGAAATCAGTTTTCAACTATACACTTGAGTGCAAAAAAGGGACTCACCTGCCTGCAAGAATCGAGGGAAAATGTTTTTTGTAGACAATTTATTCCTCTTTATAATTCGCCTAGTGTGAAAAGGATTTCTGTTGAGCTTCTCTGAAGGTTCTGAAGGTTAGCCTGCAACTTGTGCGGCTACTTGTCCTAAATAATGCAAATTTGGGTTGCTTTAAGTTAAGTTCGACATTTTGCGCCTCAAATATGCATAAGGAATTTTATGCACATTATGCGAATTATAAAGAGGAATAAATTGTCTACAAAACACATTTTTCCGATTTTACATCGGACTTTTGGTATCTGATAAAAACACATTTTTACTCGATTCATGCAGGTGAGTCGATTTTTTTTTCACGCAAGTGTACTTGGTAACCAATGAACAACTAAAGACTTGATATCAGATATGCATGCTGCAATCAGTTTAAAACTTCTTGACAACTGACGGACAAGTACGAAACAATGACTGCTTATGCTTATGCCGCAATCAGGTTACAACTACTTAACTGGCGAAAAAATGATTGTCTGTGATGTCAGATAAACATTTTTCCGTTTTTATTGGTTGCCATCTTCAGTGTAGTTGAAAAATGATTGCATTGAAGCTATTTGATATTGTAAGCAATCTCAGTATGCCAAGTAGCTGCAGAAGTAAAACCTGATATCGCAGGTAATATTTTGTTCATAATTTTCCATTGGTTGCCAAGTCGTTGTAAAATTGTACATGGTAAAATCTGATATCTTCAGTGTATCTACCTGCGTTATCAGAAGGATCAACGGTAAATCAAATTACAACTACCCTTGTACTTGGCAGTCAATGAAAAACTGCGAAGAAAATGATTGCCGACCATATCAGCTAGTTACATGCAATCAGTTTGCAACCGTTTGACAACCAATGAAAAACTTGAAAAACCTGATTGTTCACATTATCAGATACTGTTGATACTTTTACAGCTACTTGGCAATCCATGAAGGAACTTCGAAAAAAATGATTGCCTACCAATTTTGCGCAGCTTTTTCAACTTTCAGTCAGTTTTCAGCCTGATTTTCACCAGTTTTTTAGTCACGTTTACCATAATTGGATGTGCTCAGAAAATATTATATTACTTGTTGAAGTTGATTGTAAATCTGAAGGCGGCTTCTGCAAATTTGGGCGGTGCAAATGACCCCCTTAATAGCGTATTGTTTTAACAAGGATGGCGCTATTGTTTGGACAACCCAATAACTGCACTCTATTAAAAGAAAATCTACGATGGACAAAGGTGTGGGGGTGATTCCAGAAAAAAAGAACTGGCTTATCATGAGCACATGTGGGCGCATGAAAGCTTTTCACAGGACAATTGGGGGTTTGTTGATCCTCATCCGAAAAAGTTTTCGATTTTTCGTGTTTGTTTTGGCGGGTTAACAACAAAAGGGTTCTTGGGCATTCTTTGATGGTTCGCACTGAAGTCAGTTCAAGTCACTCTTGGGAGTTGACATGCTGATGAAAGGCAACTTTAGATTGGGTCAGGTTGTGGGCCATTCTAGGGCTTGGCTATGGAGGATCAATAAAGTTTGAATTCTTAAGGATTCCCTACATTCTTTTCCATTTCTTTAACTTAAGGTGAACTCATTCTCATGCTTCATTTTCTTCTGTTAATTGTGAAACACCAGACAAATACACGCCAGGTCTCCCCTTTTTTGGGAAAGTCAGGGAAATGAAAAAGTGTCAGGCAATGCCGGCGAAATAAAAAAGTGTCAGGAAATGTCAGGGAAATGAAAACGTGTCAGGGTATGTCCTGTCCCTAAGTTCTGAGCAAATTTATGAATACGATTGTGTGTTAAATCTGTTTTACTTTATCCAGTTTTTTTTAAGTTCTTAATTATTAATTATTATTTTTCGATATTTTGATTTTCTATTCTATAAATGTTGCCTTTGGCGATCCTAAATTAGTACTAATGCTAAACAAATTTTTGTATAGTAACATAGACTAACAATTACAGTAGAAATACAGTACTGCATTGTTGAAATATGTGTATGTTTCAAAAAAAATTGCCCGTCTATTTATTTCGATACTAATTATTCAGATTCAATACTTCTGATCTAAATCACCGAAAATGTTCGCCTGCGGCATATTGAAGTTCGATTCATGGCTTAAACATTATTTTTGTACTATTATTATGGCCTTATACTGTCAGGGTATGTCAGTGAAATCGATTTGAGAATTCGAGTGGCAACCCTGCATGTACATGTAGGTGTCAATTCACGTGGACACCCTGTACACGTGGCTTTGATTTCGATTCTTCACATTGTCGAATTGCAGTTAATATGTTTAATTGGAAAAATCTCTTTATAATATCGACTTAAACAACTGTTATGGGGTTAACAAGGTTGACACGTGGCACGTGTGGATTAATGGCGTCTAGATGACCTCTCACCCTGATGTCGCCAACCTGGATTTATTACCCTCCCTGAATTGACAAATGGCTCACTAATATCACTCCTCAAGTGCTGGGCAGACACCAGGAAATCGAAAATGAAGATGAAAATTAATGGCACGTGTCTCTGGAGTTATGACATGTCGTCACTACACCCAATGTCTACTTAATCATAAGGTGCACTGATCCTTTTTATGTCATGCAGCTCCTGATGGAAATCCATCAGTCTGTCATCAAACAAAGCCAAGAATGTAGCACTTTGAACTGTTGGACCATGCAGAGACGGCGAGGAAGTAAACAATTGTGTAGTCAGGTGTACCGTACATGTTAGTTGAAGTCCTTGAAGTCCAAAGGAGGAAACTGTAGTCTTACTGAAGTCATTGATGTACCACTAAAGACTCTAAAGTCAATGAAGTCCGACAAAAGTCATTGACTTCATGAGGTGATGTCACCTGTACATGTTGGTTGAATCCTTGAAGGCCCATACAAGTAATTAATGACCCACTAAAGTTAATGAACTCCGCCAAAACTCATTGATTTCATGAGGTGATGTCAGGCGTACATGTTGGTTGAATCCTTGAAGTCGATCTCGATGCCATGAAAGTCAATGAAAGTCGTACAGAAGTCATTGACTCGGGATAATTTCTTGTGATGTCAGGTGTCCCTGTTCCAAACAATGTGTGAGGTCCAAGTCCCTGTGAGTCCCAATGAAGTCACACTGAAGTCACCAAAGTTCGAGTTGAAGGCCCACTAAAGTCATTGATGTTCAATTGAAGTCAATGAAGTCGTACAGAACTTATTGACTCAGGGGTTAATGTCGTGTGATGTGAGGTGTGTATGTTGGTTGAATCCTTGAAGTCCAACGAAGGCCATTGAAGGCCCACTGAATTCATTGATGTGCCACTGAATTCAGTGAAGTCAAACTGAAGTCAATGATCGGGATAATTTCTTGTGATGTCAGGTGTACATGTTGGTTGAATATTTGAAGTTATTGATGTTCCACTGAAGTCAGTGAAGTCCTGCTAAAGTCATTGACTCAATGCCGAGTTGTTAGCAACTTGTGAGGTCCAGTGTACTTGTTGAAGGTCCAAGAAGTCCCTGTGATTCCCACTGAAGTCATCGAAGTTCGAGTTGGAGGAAGGTCCACTTTAGTCATTTTAGTGTATCACAAAAGTCATTGCAGACTGGGGTGAAGTTATCCTTCACAGGCTATGGACTTCAAGATTTCCATCAGGACGTCCTGTATGGGCAACCCCCAATGCCATGGTATGCGGTAAATGGAGAACACACTGTCCCACATCAGTCTGGATATCAAGATTGTGAATTGAAGCTTGTTCAGGATGCCATTTTCCAACGTGGCACACTGGTCAGTTTTTTTAAGACTCAGCCACTGACTGGAGTTGTCATCAAAGGCGACACATTGCGCCCAAAAAGGGGTCAGCGTCGCTTTTTCTACCCCCCTTCAGCAACATTTTTATTTTTATTGTGCGCCAAACTTTCTCATGCTTTCGCAGCATTAAGCCGTTCCCCATCTGCGACGCTGAGGGCATGTGCTGCTGCTCGCATGGGAACCTGTACATGTATCTGGTCCAATGTCGCCCATAAACTTTAGGCCAGATTGCCAGTTGCAACAGTGCCACTGGTGCCAACATTACAAAAACCCCTGGCTTGGGCTGAGAAAAGTCCCGAAAATGGCAGTTTCTGACAAACGGTGACAATTCCCCAAGGGCGTTGACACTCGAGAGTAGCTGTTTTGAACCCAGGGTTGACTCACCCAGAAGATATGCTGCAACTGTCTTGTGCAGTCTTTCACAGGTTAAAACTGCACACATTTGTAGAATTTTTACATGGCTGAAACCGTGCAAGAGGTTAAAACTACACACAAGTTAAAAATGCAGTTTTACACCTTTTTACATGGCTTAAACCGTGGAAGACTCAGGGGTTTTTCCAGACTTCAGGGACTTTTGCCTGACTTCAGATTCCGATGACTACTATAGCAGGGTTCTTACCGTCAGGGAAAGTCAGGGAAATGAAAATGTGGTCAGGGAAAGTCAGGGAAATGGTGACATTTTGTCCATTAAATCAGGGAAAACATTCAAAAAATTTTTGAATTTAAATTTTTTGACTTTACGGGATCAAAAAGAGGGTCTGAAAAGATGCACTCTTGGGAGCAGAGGCAACAGAGTCTGACTTCACAGATGCCGATGACTACTATAGGGAAAGTCAGGGAATTCAAAATGTGGTCAGGGAAAGTCAGGGAAATAAAAATGTAGTCAAGGAAATCAAAATGTGGTCAGTGAAAGTAAGTTAAATGTTGACAGTTTGTCCATTAAGTCAGCGAAAATCTCGTGAAGGTCAGGGAAAACCTTAAAAATTGAATTTCAATTTTTTTAAATTTATGGGATCAGATTTATGAGAGCAGAGACAATTGACAAAGAAGTGTTGCAGTTGCGCAAGAAAAACGAAAAATATGGTTAATTGTAGTGGTGCAAATAAATTTAATTTTAATTACATGTGACATTTATTATTTGGTAAGTCACGGAAATTAATCAGACTTGGACAGGGAAATTGAGTTGCAAATATTGGTATTAACCCTGTATAGTGGTCCTTCAAGGACTACTGAGAAATCAAGGGATTCCTGAAGTCCTTGAAGTCCCATTTGAATCCTTGTCGTCTCGTTGAAGTCCCACTGTAGTCATTGAAGTCTCTGGAGTCATGCAATAGAAGTTTATCATGTTTTGAGCTCGGACAAATATTATGTCATCGTCTTGTGGCCGAACGAACTTTTGTGACTAAAAAACAATATTTTCGATCAATTTTTGATGAAAGTTTCGACATTCGAACAATCAATGATTCAGAAATTGGCATCACTTAATTAGTAAAGGGGGGGACTGAAAATCACGGTTTTGTGATCACTTGTAAAATCAGCAGCTCCCTTAATTGTGATGAGCACTTATTTTTAGTTTCTCAAAGTATTCATTATGTTATAGCCAGCTTAGCAGTTATGGCACAATAAATTATGAAATGGTGTTACATGGCATATCTGACAACAGGGAAATGATTTGGTGTTTGGGGGTGTTCCCATGCACCCTTCAATGGGTACTCGACACGTGCCATTGAAACCCGATTCCTTTTCTCTGTTTGCCTTCACACCCTACTCGGGATAAGCACTTGACGAGATGAATGAAGATGATGGGGGATTAGGTTTGCGGAAAATCCTCTCCACTAGCTACTTAGTAATGGATTTAAAATGTAGCGAAATGTGACGATGATAGGTGTAGGTTGGGTGCCAAATGTGGCACTCGGGTGTTGACAGGCAGAGTAACAAGGCTCCATTACACACCTCGTTTTTAGTCAGTTTCAAGAGCTTGAAGTGCTTGCTTACTACTGTTTCTGCCCTGTATCTGGTTGTCTGATGCGAGGAGACAAATTGGCAAACTGGAATATTTCCTAAATACAGGGTGACTGGACAAATCTTCAATTGAATTTCCCTGACTTTTTCAGGTTTTCCAGATTTTTGGAAAATTTACATACAATTTCAAGAAACACGTTGAACAGATTTCACACATTTTTGACCCAAACAAATGCCACATGGCGGAAATCTTAGAAATTATAGACCTGATCACGAAATAGTGGAATTGGCTCACATTTTGTAAAAAGAAATAATAATATTAATGATTAAGGGTATGCCATAGGCGGCATTTTTGAAAAATTACAATTACAATAAATATTGGATTTTTAGTGTGTTTTGATTAATAACAATGCCTACACTATATCTGTGTATTTTTGTGGACTTCTTCTTTCGAAGTTTTAAAACTTATTCATTATGATGGAATCTTTGTTGGTGAAAAATGTGATAAATTGCCAACTACGATATTTATAATTTAGGAACGCCATAGGCGAATTTTTTAAAATAACAGAAATAATACTTTTTAGGTGAATTTTAGTGGATTTTTCATAAAAATTATTATATAATGTTAATGGTAATGAAAACCCCGTAGACGAAATTTTTAGAAAAAAAGTAGATCCCAAATACAGCTTTTCTGAGGTACTTATACCAGTCAAGGTAGTTGTGCCACAACAAATTTCCGGACATTATATGAATTTCCCTGACATTTACAGACCAAATCAATTTCCCTGACTTTTCCAGGTTTTCGAGAGGGCCAGTCACCCATGAAAATACTTGTAAAGTTGAATGTAAAGTTGACCTGATGAATAATTGATTCTACAAATGTATCAACTTTGGTTGGCTCTACATGTAATTTGGAATCTGATTGATCTTTCTGTGTTTTCAGATATGTCGAGACCAGGTTGAAGGGCTGTTTGTTGTTGCTAAAATGCCTTGGATGTCGCATATCTGACAAGTTGCCGAATTAGGATACTAGTAAGTTACTCCCACCTAGCCCACCTTGTTCCAGTTCTTTTTAACTGTTGTGGGAGTGTCGAGACCCGACCACCCAGGTTGCTGAATTGTTACTTATTGTCTAATAGAAGGTAAGCATTTGAGGGTCGTGTTATGGCAATCGTTATTCGATCAGCAGAGCACGACTGGATTAACATAATCTGACGTTATCACCTGAGCAACACATGAAATATGTTCTCTGATTAACGCCAACGAAACCCGGCAAAAGCATCAGTTAATGTTTTTTTAAGTTTGTGTGACTGTGCTATGCATAACAGTTGTGTCAACTGTTATTAAGGAAAACAGTTTGCTCTTTTGAAATGCTAGTTTTGAGTTTTTACTACTGGGATGCTAAAATGGAATTCCATCATTTGGTATGGTAAAATCCACCTAATGATATTCGCGGCCAGATGCATGGCTTTCAGTTTGATAAACAAATGCAGGGTTCGGGCTGGAAAAGTCAGGGATAAGTATGATGGTCCGAGAAAAATGTGATTTTTGCTGGAATGTCGGGGAAGGTCAGGGATGAGTGCGGTGGTCAGGGAAAATTCCGATTTTTGCTGAAAAGTCAGGGATAAGTTCTGCGGTTATCCCTAACCGCAATTTCGATTTTTGCTGGAAAATCAGGGAAGTCAGGGTTGAGTAAAGTGGTCATGAAAAATTCCGAGTTTTGCTGGGAAGTCAAGGAAATCCCGCATGAATTCAGTATGATTATTAATTTTACAAAGATGCTAACAGAGGTATTTTTAAAATTTCGTATATTCCATTCTCTTAGTTGTAAATATTTCTTAACAATATTTTTATTTAAAAGTAAGCTGAAATCCATCATTTGTGATTTTAATTTTGACTATACTACGGTATATGCCCTGCTGCTGCCAAGCTTCAGACTAGACGCCCTGCTCAAATATAGTGGGCTTCTCCTAATGGCTCATATGCTGACAGTGATTGCCTGGTGCTTAGGGGCAGTTAAATCGGATATTATATTGTTAGGTTTGTTACTTATTTATAGGTTGAACACAAAAAGGAAGGCTGACAGATACGACAGGTGTCGTTCTTGTCTAAGGGTGGTTGAAAGATCAGGGTGTTTACTGGTCATGGAAGTCCTGGAAAAGTCATGAAATTTACATCAGGGTCATTTAAAAGTCATGAAATTTACATCAGGGTCATTTAAAAGTCATGAAATTTACATCAGGGTCATGGAAAGTGTGCTTCTGATTGATTCAAACAATAAAAATGTGGGTTAAAATTCATCACTTCTCATTCAGTTTCGCAAAAAAATTGTTCATACGACGTTTTTTATGCCAATAATCATGTCATCACTGGTGTAGAGTGTGGTTCTGAAAATCACCATTTGACATAGACCAACCCAAGAGACACACTGAAGATACATACATTATTATATGCATAATGGGAGCAGGGTATATACCAATGTCAGGGAAATTTACCTGGTCTGGTAAATTTGAATGCTAACCCTGACGTCGCCATTTTGTTGTAGTCGGAAAAAGGGTTGAGTTATGTTTGCAAAAGCAAGGAAGGCGGAAGGAATCGATTATCCCACGCCATTGAATGGCAAGTGTTTACTTAAACTTCAATTTGGGAGACCACTCTAATGGCGTTGGTAGCATCCTTTGTTATGAGGGCCAAATGTCCCAGTAATCCCATTCTTCATCGCTGGGTATCGCTGGACCATCTTTGGTCCACTCCCTTCGGAACGCCATGGGGCGCCGTGGTGACATCACGGTGCCCAAAATACCCTTCCTCCCCATTGAAAGAATTCCGCCCACGCAGCCCTGGACCCCTTAGGTGCGAACTCATTTGATGACCAAGCAAGGCTCAAGTATACATGTACCTGTAGGGCGTTGAACTGATTTTGAATGATGGGGTCCATGATTAACTGTGCTAGGATTTGTCAATGGGTGACGCTCAATAGGTTTCAGCGCCATCTATGATGCTTCCCACATAACAAAATGGCGCAGGTGCAGGGTGTCTATAGTACATCGTACTTGCAATGCAAGTCATGGAATTAATGCAAAAGTCGTGAAATGATATTCAGGTCAGTAAATTTACATCAGGGTCCGTATGATCAGGGAAAAGTACAACAGGGTCATGGATTTTTTTCGTTGATTCACAAAATAAAGACGTTGGTTTAAATTCTTTATTTGTCACCTTTTGCCGCAAGAAAGGTCGACTACGGCGTGTTTCTGCTAAATAATTATGTCGTCACAGTGATACAAAGGTAGAACTTGGAACGACCTAACATTCTAATAGGCATGACACATTTTTTAAAGTCATGGAAAGTCATGCAATTTGCAATACCAAATACAGTAGACACTCTGGTATGTCAATAGTCATGTCGATGTCCTTTGCAAAGTTCATGATTGCTTTAGTTGAACTGCTTTAGTTCCTTATAACATAGCGCACTGGCCACTCGACCCAAGAGTTGCGGGTTCGCATCCCGGCCGAGGTCGGTGGGAAAATTTTGGGCAGGCG
>JAQGAF010002012.1:0-25704 GCA_034687865.1 Kryphioiulus occultus
TGCTTGTTTTTAAAAAAACATAGTATAAAATAAAATGTAACATGAGGATATCATGACGATAACTTGAGGAATTTAACGATAGCTTCCTATCTTTAGTCTGTTGTGTGCGTAAATGTATTTGACTTTGCAGTACAAAGTGCCCCTTTGTGTTTGGTATACCTTTCTCAGCAGTGGCATTATCTGGCAAGGTCAGCTAAAAACCGGTTGTAAATTTACTTCCTGATATTTGTTTATTGATATCTAACTGCACTCTCATTTAGTTATCACGTGACCTAAACTATATCGAAGTGGCCTACCTGACAATGCGAGTTGCATAAACCGATGACCGTAAAATATGATAGAGTAAGAGTGACAATAAAATATTGTCCGATTTTTTTATGGCATATACCATAGGAAGTGCTTGATGGTAACCCTGACAGTCAATATGACACATCAACTTCAGCAAAGAAAAACGTTCGCTAGCTCGACTTTCAGCGCTTGGTAAGTTGACCCCTGACATCTACAAGTATACTACTTGGTTGTGCATGTAATATTACTCGTATTGGATTACATTTGATAAGTGTGATTAACATTTTCGAATAATAACATCTTGTAAGGAGCTTAATGTTCACGTATCGAAAATACAGATGTTACTTCACAAAAATTCGTCTTGGAAAACGAGGACATAAACCTTGGCATAAACAATGCTCTTAATCTTCGTTATCTAATTAACTAATCGTCTTGAAAATTGCTTACATTTTTGGCTAAAAGAATTTTCATGCTTTAAAGATGAAACATTTATTTTCAAAGCAAAATGGCAATGCTATCCAAAAAAGACGACTTTCCCAAAACTTTTTACCAAATAAACCACCATTTGTCTTAAATAATATAACACTTCAAAACTTAAACATTAATATTGGGGTAAGAACTTTTGTCCTAAAACCAGGAATTAAGATTGGCGTAAAAGGACTTTAATTTTATAAACGCGAGAGCCATGGAATGTAATAAAAGCCATTTATTTTGAAAATGTTATACACCGATTTTTATGTAATACGCAGTGTCTTTTAAGTTAAATTTGCAAGTTTGTAAATGAAAATAAGTGCTGCATTTCTGTAATGGGAAATTATATACGTAGATGTATTATGATGGCTTTCGTGCTATTATTTCTCAAAACGTTTGGCCCAATTACGCAATTTAATTTCGAGACTATGAATTATATGCTATTCCAAATAGTTTTCATTACAAGTGCATTATACTACCTACAATTCCCAAATAGAGGTCGTGCTGTTTTTCGAAATTTGGAACGATGTTGTCAGTGGGCTTTTATAACCGAAGATGGCTTTGGGAACACAGCATGTTATCGTTCTTCTCTAGATTATATCAAGCTGGTGATGTCAGCACTGATAGTAATAATATCGTTTTCCAACATCGTAAAAATGTCATAGCCATGAGATAAATGGCAATATTCCCAGTAGAGGCTGCTCAAGTGGTTTCTGGCCTGTACTTAATAGTCCTTTCTGACGTAAATCCATTCACATTTTTAAATAAACAAAAATGTCATCTTCAATTGAGATTCAGTTACATTTTACAAACATGGTTCATTAATTGGTATGATCGACTGTGCCATCTTTTTGGGTAAATATTAGGTTTTATTTACGTGTAATTTAAATGCAAAAAAGCTTTAAACGTTAAAGTTTCACAGTTCATAATACAGATTTTAGACAGCTTTTCAGAAGAAAACGTAGCGCTAATGGTACTTTGGGCAACTTCTCAGAGAATTAACTAGCGTTTAAAACTAATTTTTTTTTCAGGATTTCAAAGCGGAAATTCGTCAAATCCACATCACAACATTCCTAGAGATGACCCTACGGACGATCCGGTGGCCAAGGTCGCTGATCACTGCAGTTTCGCAAGCATGTCCTCAAACCTGATGACCAACTACTTGCTGGGCAGGCCAGCATAAAAACTCCAAGAAGTAATGTGAGTTTCATAAGGAAAGGTAAAGCAAACTCATTATCTGCGATTGCAAAATTTCGGAGATTTAAATACATGTAATGCAGTTTTGCCATGAAATTTACCCCTTATAAGGATGCGTTTACACTATATTACAAAACGTGTTGTATAGCAGCGTTTTTCCAACTTGTTTTAAAATGAAAAGGAAAAATGTTTTGAGATAAGTGTAAACGCACCTTTAGTATAGTTTATTCCGTTAGTTTGTTGTTCAGAATTAGTATGCCGTTTATGAGGGAAAATGTTAATTCTGTTTTAAAAGCATTGACACAAAATAACTTCGTTTGCAAAATCGATGAAATGACTCGATAGTTACTCATAAAACTTTAAAAAACGCAATTTTGGCCAAATTAGTACACAATGAATTTAAAATTGACCAAAAATCAGGATTAATAGCAACTTTTGGTTTACGTTTTAATTGGCGCATTTAACAATTGGCTAAGAATTCCACCAGCTTTCGTAGATTATCATCAATTCGATTCAACTCAGTTGCCGCCATTTTTTCAGTTGCCACGACCATCATTGCCAAAGTGAATTTCCAGTAGATTATGGCAATCATTTGGCTATTCATTAAATATCTACACAGATGCCTGAAAGTTATTCAGCAATTGCAATAACCTTGACTTATTCAACAACTGGTAATGATGAGTCAACCACAAGTTGGACATGCAACAGCGCCGCCACTGAACGTATGAAGGAAAAAGGGAGGAGCTGGTGACCCTTGGTTTACCACTTATCATCGGTTGAGTGTATTTAGTCTTCTTCCTACTACTAGCGAACAAGCTTTACATTAGGGTGTCCCGGTAAACCGCACTGAGGTACGGTAAGGAGCTATATTATTTCGATTTTCATTATCATTGCGTGTCCAATGGATGTGTTTTTTGGATGTCTGCTCGTACGCGTGTACATGTACATGTACATGTACTATATCGAGCTACACTGTATCTACAACTTAAAACTTTCTATCAATCGATATTTGAAGAGGATACTTCTTTGGTTATTTATCAGCAAAAAAATGCCAAGGATGAACCTAGGTCACAGGTCACCCGGTAGTATGCCGCCGATATAAAAATGAAGGGTGACGAACTTTAAAACACGTGCTTTATTAAATAAATTGTATTTAAATAAGCTCGCTTAAAATTAATAGTAGTGCAGTTTTGGCAAACAGTTCTTGTTCGAAATATATATTGTGCAGAATAATTTTTGCATTCTCGGAAAAGATGCAAATTTTACTAAATTATTGCTGCACATGAATTAATCGACTAGTTTTGCCTGTGAAATTTATATTGTGCTCTGTCACGTTATGCATTGTCACCCTATAATTAAATAATTTTTGAAAAGTTGGCAAACCTCCAAGACTGAGGGTGACCTTATTGGGGAAATGCAGGGTGATTCGGAGGGAATGCCACGCTATAATTGTGCCATTGGAGTGGACACACGATCGTTTTGAGAGGTTGGGGGTTCAATAACTTCAGTGTCTGATCAGGAAACTTGTTTGCCAAGAAGTTACCAATGAGGTCTACTTTCGACACAACGTTTACGTCATTATGTCGCATATTTGAGCAAAAAAACCTGCTGGTAAAAAATATGCAGAGTTCTCGGAATATCGCTAAATTGTGAAAAATAAATGGTGCAATATTGTGTAAATTGAAAATGTTACTAATGTCAAGCAAGAAACACGTTTCTCACACTATACGGCATATTACTAAAGTAATAAATACGCCAATTCGAATTTACAAACATCAGGGATCACTTTTATGGCACAATAACTTTCAAACAGTGGTGCAAATGCAGCCACCTGGTGCTGAATACTTTTCAGAATAATTTGAAATTGCCGTTTTATGGACATTCTTAACCTGTGCAGTTGGAAATTCTTCCCCAGATAAATTTTATTTAATCTTAATCCAAGCAGCAATATTTTGGAAAAGTTCTTTTACGAAAATCAGTTTGACATTTCCGGTGAAAAACTAATTGCCATATTACTTAAACGCAATTTTCGTTTTGTCAAAACAGTAATATTTTCCAAGACAAACTACGTCGTTCATCTGTAGTAAAGAAATGTTGATATTTTTTGGAAAAATAAAGAAAACATATCTAATTGTATTTTGAAATATTAAGTTTTACGAAATAAGGTTGTTATGCATATAAACAGGCCTAAGGTCCAATAACCTCTGGCTAACTTCATCTTTCCCATTTTGGGATTTTAGCAATGTAGCATAGTAAGCATATAAATGTATATACGTATAATAAGGAGCTATATTATAAAGGCAGATCTTCATTTCCTGCATTATTGTTATAATATCGAACTTTGACAGATCTTTCCTGCCAATTATAAAATAACATGCATGCAGAAATTGATCGTTCAACCCGCCGGTTTGTGCATGCAATGCTCAGTTGGCAATACTTCTGTTTATAAGATAATTTATGCAACACTCAAATTGCATGTACATGATTATATGCAAGGTGCAATGTATAGATAGATAAGCGGAAAAATAACTTGTGCAATTATCATGTTACGAAAGATAAATTTGAAGATTAGAGCTAATGTCCTTCGTCATAAAAAATGGAAAAGCTTCGAACTTTCCCAACATACTTGGGCATTTGATGTTTACACAACGAAATTCTACTGTAGTTCATTCAAACGATTTTGCAGTATGTTGTACAGTGTACTTGTACATGTATGCCATTTTATTGCACAAAATGGCATTTGTAAAATGGAAGCGTGCCTAAAGCTCTACCGGTATAACAACGATGTTAATAATGTCCAAAGACAATGGACAATGCTGCGTATAAAATATGGATTCACTTTATTTTAAACGCAAATTATTCGTGTTTTTCTTCTTTACTTTATATGACCTTTTGAAATGCATGGTAGAACAGCTGGTAAATATTTTGCGAAAGAACTCAAATTTCATAACTAAAGATGAATGAATTTTGTGTTTGGGAATCAAAACTACTTGATTTTTGCTCAAAAATATTTGCTAATTTAAAATTACTTGAAAACAAAATACAAATAAAATCTGAGTCTCAAAATTATTGCCACAAGCGAAATAATTTCGAACGTATAGTTATAATAGACAATTTATTAAAACAGAAAATAGATGTGGCAATTTTCCCCAAATTACCAGAAACTCTTCAAAGTGTATCAATTTCATAAACAGCAGGCATATACAGTACATGCACAGTATGCTATTGGCGTTACTAAGACTAAAGACTGCATAGTTTTACTTAACTGCTATTAACACTAACATTTAGCTATTAAGGCTAAGCCATAACAGCTACAGTACATGTTTGACTGGTACATGTATGCAAAACCAGTCAATAAACGACATACTGTACGCGCTGGTCACAAAATACCAACGTTTGAAAAGAAGTAATTAATTTCTTGTCTTTCTTGTTTCAGAGATCTTTTAAAACTCGAAAATGGATCAGGTAGAAAATACAGTGAGGATGGTATGAGCACAATTTTGAATAAATTGTTGATTAAAGTGTAGGAATAGCATATTAATTAATGACAACATTTGGTATCTCTTGTATTCGTGGAATATGCGTACATGTATATTAGGGGAATATTGCACATAGTTGATTAAAGAGTAGGAATAGTATATCAATTAATTTTTCTTGATCCAGACAAAAGAGGGATACGGGAAACCTCGAGAAGGTTATGAAGAATTCTTAAAAACTTGCAAGTTGCATTCGCCATTCCTGCCAGAGACAAATCTCCCCTCCTTGTGCAAGGGCTATGAATTGCCCTCTGGCTTGCGACTTCATGACCTCATGATACAGCCCTACTATGACTCTAGAAAAATGGCATCCCGACCTGATGACGTGCTGGTTGCTTCTTATCCTAAAACTGGTGAGCATCGGTTTGGAAACTTGTTAGTGGACGCTGATCAGTGAATCTTAAACTCATCTGCAAGGAAATAAACTTATCAGATGAAAATAAGTTTTCTATACAGACGTAAAATTAACCTCATTTATTTCCTCGTGACATGTCTTGTATTCTAATTAAAACTAGCAATCTCGTTTATTCCAATTAGCATTTTGGTGACTGTCTTTATCACTTTCTTTATCATCTTGGGGTGCATGTTCAGTCATTAACACATCTAATTTCACGCAAAACCTGTTCCAAAGAACATGGATGTAAAAACCTGTTCTGCACTTGAGCCTTATTCAAACACAATAAATTATTCAGCGAACAGAATTTAGTTGAAATCACTCTCATGAACGTTTTTTTAAACTCTTCCTTGCCCAGGAACCACGTGGACACAAGAGATATGCTACCTAATCATAAATAATATGGACCTGAAGAAAGTTAATTCTTCGCCCACGGAAAAGCGAATTCCATTTATTGAAATTCCCAGCATTGGAATTCACGGAATTGAACAGATGGAAGACCCTAGGTTGATCAAGACTCACTTGCCATATGAAGAATTACCAGAGAGCTTTATCAAAAATAAAACCAAGGTAATTTTATCAAACTGGTAAAGGGTGCCCACAAATTATTCATCCCATTTCAAACTTACAGATGGTTATAATGATGTGAACGGAGTTGCCAGATTTTTTAAAATATTGGTTATTAATACCACCTGTTAACATTGCCAGAGTACATTGTTTTTCTGGGTACACATGTATATTGTTGTCGGTTTCTGTAACACAATCCTTTCAAGAGGATGCTAATGTGACATATCAACATTTGGAGGGGATAGTTATTGAGAATTAAAAGCGCTTTCTATCTTCAAATGATGCTAAGCATTATATAACAAGCAAGTAATGTATATTTTTCATTGTTAATGTAGATTGTGTACATCGCCCGGAATCCAAAAGACACGTTCGTTTCCAACTACCACTTCGTGAAAATGTTGGGCTACTTCTCTTATAGCGGAACCTTCGCATCTTACTTCGAGGAAGCTATTAATGGCAGAGGTAAGATTCTTCAACAGAAATTTATATTCATACTGATGAAAAATACCGTAATTATGAAAGTTGAAAGATGAAATATATAACTGGCAACGCTGTCATTCTAACAAGTATGATGATAGGAATGTTGCATTTTATTTATCACATGTTTGCAAAACTCGCAAAGCACTCATTAAATGAAACAATGTAGCAATGAGTCAACGATGCATAATACAGAATGTTGTTGTGTACCTGTCATTTCAGTTATGTATTCCAACTTCGCCGAAAATGTGCTGTCATACTGGAACCAGCGCAACAATGGCAATGTGTGCTTCCTTTTGTACGAAGATCTTCAGAAAGTAAGATAATCAATCGTATTAAAGTTGTTTTTAAACTTATACAATGCAGCCTAAGGAAGACCAGCAGTGTTTATGAATGCAGTTATTTTCGATGCATGCGTTTGTATCGCCATGTTCAATGAAAGTTTCAAATTGTATCATGATTGACTAAGCACTTTATATGTATTGGTATGTGCATGATAAAAGGGTTTCTGTATCACATTTGAAGGAATTGGTCATTTTTGTATGCCAGCTTGTAGATGGCAGCACTGTAGTCACCTTCTAAAGATGAATCAACGCGAAATATTTATATCCACGTTGGTCATTTTGGGAACTTTCTTTTTTGCAGGACTTCCACTCTGGAATTCGCAAAATAGCCGCCTTCTTGAACAAGAATTTAACGGATGAAGAAGTTGACCAGGTTGCTAGTTTCTGCAGCTTCGATAGCATGTCCAAAAACCCGATGACCAATTATTCAGCTTCCGGAACTGTGATACTTGCTGCTGGAGCTAAATTGGCTTTCATGAGAAAAGGTACTTCATCCTGCCGAAATGGCATCGGAAAAAATGTACACCAACAATGAGGATGCATTAACATGAAATACTACAATTTTCTTTTTGTACGAGAGAATAGTTTCTTTTACATAACTCGAAATGTTTTTTTTTTAAATTGTGGAAAATGAAGTATTTTTTTTCAAATTAAAATGTTAATTTTTGTATTTCGCAGGAAAAGTCGGCGACTGGAAAAACCATTTGACGGATGAAATGAGCAAGCGAGTAGACGATTATGTGGAGAAACACTTCAAGGGAACTGGCCTGGAATTTGAATATGAAATATGAACTGAATTCTTATATTTTTAGATAACATCAAGGTAACGTGTCAAAATACACGGTATATGTTCCTTATGCACGAATGGTATTTGCTGTTGAAAACTGTTTTAAACCCAATATTTTAATTGCAGGACTGTACCTTGGCTTAATAACATGGATAGAATTCACGCATTTAAACAGAATTCTATGCCATTTCTGCATACTTTGGCAGTTTTTACGAGGATTATAGGATGTATTTTTGGCGTTATTCTATTTACTGCAAATAACAGATGACTAAATGATTTATGTGGAAATGTGTTTGAATTTTGTTGGTTGATTGAGGCAGTATGCTTAGGTTTTTGAGCATTGAAGAATAACACGTTAAAGTGTAGTATCACACAGGCAGATCAAGATTCCACGACCAGATCTGACACACTAACATTTCATTTTTTGAATCGCCGTGATTCAATCTGTCGACAGTCCCGATTTGCTCATTAATGGCAAAAGTATTCGGATTTCGGAGTTTCCGTCTGTACAAGTTTTAGATTCGAAACTTGCACAAAGTCATACATAAATTTGACAAAATTCGGTAATATATCCAGAAGTACTGTTTTGGCATTGTGAAAAATTAGGGATATTATTTTCTGAATTTTTTGAAAACGTCACAAATTTTATTTCGGCTATGTGAGGCCCCTAATTATTTGCAATAATGGATTCCTATACCGTCTGAAGCCGAACTGACTTTTGAGTTGCTGTTCACATTAATCATTGACAATTGACCTAGCATGACATCAACCAATGAAATCGAAGCTTCACTAAAAGTAGTACAGGCAATTGTTCAGTGGCCTAGTATAAAAAGAGGGAATATGAAGGCGGGTAGTTATTTTACTTGGCTTTCTCCTTATAGCCGACCAAGTTCTCCCACCGAGTTTTGGTAAACTACAATGATACAGGGTAAGTAGCATTCTCAATTTTCAGTGTCAATATACATGCAATATACTACCCTTGCTCGTTCGAAAGAAATGTATTGTACAGTACGTATTTTATTTAGTTTTAAGTTTTCGTTGTTTAATTCTAATTACTCAATTAACTGAATATAAACAAATAAGGTTTTTTGCAGATTTTCAATATCGCCGTTGTGGCATATCACCACCGTCCTTTTCGGTTTTATTGCGATAAGCAAAATTATCATTAATTTTCCGCTAATTCGGTTATTTGAAGATTATTTCGGTTATAATCAATTGACTAATTATTTTAGTGAAAATTACATTGTACCAATTTGCCCGTTGGTGAACATCGTATTCCGAATATGAGTGACCTGGTTGTAAGTTATTATTACTGACATTGTAAAACTGCAAACTTCAGAGTTCACTCACCGTTGGAGCTGGCTTCAATTTGGTAACTTTAGTTGCTGAACAGCCAACTAGTTTCGGGTTTTATAAAAACTAGTCGGGCCAGGTGAACTTTCTACACCCTAGTGCACTAGCCATTGTTAGGAGCCTGTGCAAAAAAAACTTAATAAATAATTCAATCTTTTGATTGACTATACCAACTAGGTCAGCTCTGAATATAACTGACGAAAATTCTCAAAACGTAGTATACTACCTGAATTTCGAAAGAATCTAAAAAATCAGATTATGCAAAATTCGCAACAAAACAACATATGTCTCTTTGAAAGTCTTTTAAGATTTTTGTAAAATGTAACTGCAAGAACATGAGTATGTGTTTTGTTCCTTTGTGAATTTTCCAACGCGATTCAGTAATTAATGTTATCAGCAACTCCTTTTCTGGTTACAGAGATCCAGCAAGAAAATTCGAAAATGGAGGAGATAGAAAACACAGTGAGGATGGTAAGGATAATATCTTTGATACCGTTCTTTTTCTGTTCGAGTTGAACAACTTAAAACATATTTTTAGTGTTTACCCAGAGGTTGCAACGTTTTAAAATACGCCAGAAAAGTATCATTTGGTCAATTCAAACTTAATAAAAATTAAAAAAGATGACAAAAATTCAAAATCGCAAAGCGTCATAATTTAATTGAGTCACACGCATAATTTACTCGTTAATTTCAGACCATGGAAGTGTATGGAAAACCTCGTAAAGGTTTCGAAGAATTCTTGAAAACGTGCAAATTGCATCTCCCGTTTCTGCCAGAGACGAATCATCCGTCTTTGTGCAAAGGTTACGAACTGTCTTGTGGGTTGCGACTGCCTGACCTCATGATACAGCCCTACTATGACTCAAGGGTCATGAAAGCACGCCCTGACGACGTGCTGGTTGCATCTTATCCTAAAACTGGTGAGTATCCAATTGGGAACTTTGGTCGATGGAAATTCCCAACAAAAACAAATATCCATTACAAAACTCCATTAATTTTTCATCTAGATAAAAATGTTTTACGAAGTTATCACCAAACCAATTTCATTCTGAAATTAAACATCTGTAATCTATTTCTTTATTTTCTGATCCTTTGGAAAAATTCGTAAAAAATGTTTTAAATGACGCATCATATTATGATTGCAAACGTTCAGTCCTTGAGGAAGAATTTATCGAGAATCTACCAGGCACCGTTGTGCAAGAGCCTACAGAGAACTGGTTCTGGAACTTGTTCTGGGTTTGAATCGTACTTTTGTAAGGAAATTGTTACAGAAAATTCCTTTAATTGTTTGTTTTTGACGTGCATCAGGAACCACATGGACCCAGGAGATCACCTATCTAATCATGACAGATGTTAACATCGCCAAGGTTAATTCTTTGCAAACTGAGAAGCGAATTCCATGTATTGATGTTCCCCGCCTTGGAATTCATATATAGAACAGATGTCAGATCCGAGATTGCTCAAAACTCACTTTCCTTATGAAGAATTACCAGAAAGTTTTATCAAAAACAAAACCAAGGTAACCTTCTCGTCAAAAATGTACATTCATAAATATTGTATGTGAAATTTGTATTTACAGCCATACGGTATTTACAAAGTGTTTATAAATTAGTTATCACACTATAAGTGCCATATAATACTGTAAATGACTGCAATTATGAAAGAGCATTTTTATTCAATGTATTCTACAAATCATAAAAATGAATTTACCAGAATAGATTAGTCAAACGTTGTGTGATTAAATTAAGCATTTACCATGTTTTTTTTGTAGATTTATTATACATATTTGCATATAAAACTGTAACCTTATAAAAGTTATATTTTTTCCTTTTACGTATAGATTGTGTACATCACTCGGAATCCAAAAGACACATTTGTGTCCAACTATCATTTCGCTAAAATGGTGGGCTTCTTTGCTTATTCCTGAACCTTCGAATCCTATTTTGAAGAAATTATTAATGGCAGAGGTAAAGTGCTTAACTATAATTTATTTCAAAATAAAGCAATTCTAACCTACTACAAAGAAAACTACATTGATATTCTGTTATCAAATAAAAATGCGTTATTGTGTGGGATGTTATGTACATTTCAGTCATGTACTCCAACTTTGCGGACAATGTCCTTTCCTACTGGAACCAGCGCAACAGTGGCAACGTGTGCTTCATGTTCTACGAGGATCTTCAGAAAGTATGATCAGTCTTACATTGTTACAACTATGTTAACTCTTGAGGATTTCAGTAACATTTTCTATTTGTGTAGGATTTCCATGCTGGCATTCGCAAAATAGCCGGCTTCTTGAACAAGAACTTAACGGACGAACAAGTTGATCTGGTTGCTAATTACTGCAGCTTCGACAGCATGTCCAAAAACCCAATGACTAATTATTCGAATTCTGGAACTATTATACTGGCTGCTGGAGCCAAACTGGCGTTCATGAGAAAAGGTAAAGATGCAACTTTTTCAATTTTTTTCAATACTAAAAATTCACACAAACTATCCTTAACTTGTAAACCTCGTTTGGATATTGTTTTTAAAGCCGAATATGATGGTGTGATATTCGAAATAATATAATCTGTATTTATAATATTAATATTGATTGTGTAACTTCGATCCGTCAAAGATTTTATATATTTAAAGACATTTTTTCTTAAAGGAAAAGTCGGCGATTGGAAAAACTATTTTACTGACGAAATGAGCAAGCGAGTAGACGATTACGTGGAAAAACACTTTAAAGGAACCGGCCTCGAATTTCAATACGAAATATGATCCAAATTCATATCTATTCAGGTATTTGTAAAACACGTGTTACATGTTCGCTTTACGTAAGTTTTGAAGGGATTCAAATCAATATTTTAAATCTAATTTACCCTTTGCAATGCAGGGATATCGTGGTTTGCCCGTTTATGAAATTTTATGAAATGGTTTTAGGTCTTTCATTTTCCCTGTAATGCTTTAATAAATTACAAATATTTTGCCTGGGCAGTTATTGACAAGTTATTTAGCGTGTTCGAGAAACGTATTCTCTCGGAAATTATAAAAAGTCATGGTCAACTTGCAGCTGCTCATCACGTCACCCCGATAACGTCATGCATCCATTAATTCGTCTATTCATCCCAATCCATCCAAATGTCCAGACACTTTAAGTGGTGTGGTTTGGGGCGACTGAAATTTCCTTAAATTTGCGTATTTTATTTATTAAGATTAACATGTACAGTTGTTCCATGTGACCCAATGAGCAACGGATTGTGTCAACATCTGTCAACGAAAAATCTGTCAATCTCAATTTAACATACTGTACGTACCAGTGAAAAATATAGATAGGGCAAATTATGCTCTTTAGAAATGACAACAAAAACTCGACTTTCCTCAACAACGGCAACAACCTTCAGACCTTTAATTATTCAACGAATGACGTGGGAATGAAAAACTGGTCAGGCACCTTCCTTTACTATAGAGAAGATCGAGAAAGTGGCACGTGGCCAGTGACGTATACTGACCCCTGGTGTACCTCTTACCAGCAGTTGAGTTTGATTACTCGCCTTCTTGTTTGGTCTGATAAATTGCAGATACACGGTAAGGAGCATTTTTATGGTAACCGCGTTGTTAAATTTCGAGACCTGTGCGTGTCATCTTTTTTGTTGTGCATGAATACTTGTACATGTACTGCATAAGGTGCTGTCTGCAAAATTATATTCCTATCCATCGATATTTGCAAATGGTGATTCATAATTATTGATAAGTATAAATTGACAACACACTTTTTTATTAAATAAATTGTATGTTAATTAGTGGGTAAGTAATTCAGTTGGCCACTTTTATCTAAATATTCTTGTTCGGAAGAAATATTGTGCTGAATTTACTCAATGCAATGCTATGCATTTATTCAAGTATTACTATATGAGCTGCTTTAAATGTGAAACTAGTCCAATGATAGGGCTAATTATGATAATGGTTGTTGTCAAACCAGTCGATGAAAGATCTTACATTTCTTATTACAGTCATCTTGCCAAATTCGAAAAATGGAACAAATAGAAAACGCAGTAATGATGGTATGAATTAACATAATATTATTTTGTGATAACTACTGTTGCTGTCATTGATTTAGGAATGAAATTGTATTCGATTTGCCTATAATTTCCTCCTATACATCTCTAAAATGTACATTTACTAAGACAACAACACAAGCACAAACTATCTGTAATTCAAAAAGCGTTGTAAATTTTGTAACAATTGAATTGAATTCGTGATCCAGGCCAAAGGAGGATATGGAAAACCTCGAGAAGGCTACGAAGAATTTTTAAAAACTTGCAAGCTCCATTCACCCTTCCTACCAGAGACGAGTCACCCATCCTTGTGTAAAGGCTATGAACTACCTTCTGGCTTGCGACTGCATGACATCATGATGCAGCCCTATTATGATTCTAGAACGATGGCATCACGGCCAGATGATGTGCTGGTTGTATCTTATCCTAAATCTGGTGAGCATCTGTTTGATAACGTGGTAACCATTCTTGAAAAGTCATGCAAAACACGCATCAGCTGTAGAAATAAGAAACCCATTTTATTCAGCTCAGAAGAGCTACAAAGAGATTATTATACAAGCAATTACGGAAAAGCTTTTTCTCTTCCTTTCTCAGGAACCACGTGGACCCAGGAGATCTGCTACCTCATTATGACCAATGTAGAAATCTCTAAAGCTAATTCTTCGCCGATAGAGAAGCGAATTCCTTAACTGGAAATTCCCATCATTGGAATTCACGGCATAGAACAGATGATAGAACGGAGATTGCTGAAATCTCACTTGCCATATGAAGTATTACCCCTAAGCTTTATCAAAAACAAAACCAAGGTAAACTTCTGGTGAAACTGTTCATATTCAATAATGTGAAAAATATACGAGGTACATTGTATATTGCATCAATTGGAAGTGTTGATATTTGGAGAAAACCACTAATAACCTTCATAATAAGCTTCACATCATAAGCTTATTAAGGATTATATTAGATGAATGCAGTTATGAAAATACATTTTATAGAATATTGGTTTTAAAATTACAAATTGAAATTAATTTCAAGGTGCCCTTATCATTAGGAATTTTTATAATTGCATTTACGTAAATGGATTTTTTTCTAAGAAATTTTAAAACGTCGTGTGGTTGAAATGCATGTATTTGCCTTTATTCTTTGTAATTTGTTTTTCCGTTTAATTGTTGATAATATAAAAGTTTTCTTTTTCCATGAAGAATTAAGTTTTTCAAATATTTTTCAAAGCTATAGAATGAGTCATAGGAATTGCTCAGATGACAAACATATCGTGCAGGAATCCTTTTTTCAATCGGACAATAGGTGTATGGTAATGATTTATAGAAAATCTAACCTTATAAAAGCTATATTTTACATGTTATGTAGATTGTGTACATTGCTCGAAATACGAAAGACACTTTCGTGTCTAACTACCATTTCGCGAAAATGGTGAGCTGCTTCGCTTATACTGGAACTTTCGAATCCTTCTTTGAAGAAATTATCAATGGCAGATGTAAGATGCTTGGCTAATTTTTTGCGATAAAATAATACATTACTAATCTAATAAAAAGAAAACTAGGCTGATATTCATTTATTAGTTTTCTTAGAATTTCTTAGTTATTACGAATCGAAAGCTGGAAAAATATAGAAACTGCAGTATTTTGCATATCAGTTACTAAAAGCAGTTTCTTCGTTGAACTGCTATGTGAAGGTTATGATTCTCACATTTTCTCCTTTCAGTCATGTATTCCAATTTTGCGGACAATGTGTTATCCTACTGGAATCAGCGCAAGAGTGGCAACGTGTGCTTCCTGTTCTACGAGGATCTTCAGAAAGTATGACCAATCTTACAACTATGTTAACTGTTGGTGATTTCATTAACGTTGTCTTTTTGTGCAGGATTTGCACTGTTGCATACGCAAAATAGCCGCATTCTTGAACAAGAATTTAACGGACGAACAAATTGACCAGGTTGCTAATCATTGCAGCTTTGACAGCATGTCCAAAAACCCAATGACCAACTATTCGAATCCTGGTTCTGTTGTACTTGCTGCTGGAGCCAAGCTGGCTTTCATGAGAAAAGGTAATGGCACTGCTTTTCTAAAATACATGTTAACATTTTTTTATAATCTCTCAACATGAAGGTTCTTTAAAATAATTTTCAGACATCTAATTAATCGTTTACATGTATATTGTAATTGAAAACATCTATATATCGATATCATTTCGCTATTATTTTGACTGATATATACTGCTCGTTCTTTATATATCTTCCGAAAAATATTTCATTTAACCAAAATTTTTAATTTAATTCTCAGGAAAAGTCGGTGACTGGAAAAACTATTTTACTGACTATATGAGCAAGCGAGTCGACGATTACGTAGAAAAACACTTCAAAGGAACCGGCCTTGAATTTCAGTATGAAATATGAACCAAGTCTTTTATTTTAGGATGATTTTTAAGGTAACGTGATGCATTTTCGCTTTATGTACATGTAAAAGGGATTTCAAATCTAATTCTACCATTGCAATATCGACTATATTTCATCGTTTACCATGTGGCCGTTGAACAAAATTTCCATACCATCACTGCAAATTGTATGAAATTTTATTAAATGGTTTATGGTCTTTATTGTTGGTTGATGTTGAAATATGTTTGAGTTATAATATGTTATTAGGTGAAAGGCTTTGATTATAGCTATAATACAGTAGTAATTTTTCTGATACTCGTAGCCTACTCCAGATATCGTCCGAATTTACAAAAAGTCAGTAAATCTGATGTATCGAAATAATACTGTTTGGAGAAGGGGAATTGGGCTACATGTAGATTGAATGATTCATTTTTATATACCAATTTAACCATCACAATCTAATGGTTTGTAAAATGCGGAATGTCCAACTCTAATAATAGGAGCTGTCTAACGAAGTGAGCACTTATCATGAATGTACAGTACTTGGAAATTTGCCTAAGCATATTACCTTGAATATTCCAGGCCTAGCATGACTAATACTAAAGTTTGGACATTTTTTGTATAATTTGTAAAGCGGGATTTTTCACTATCTTTAATCCAAGCTAAAAACGATATTTATCATACTTCACATATGACTGATTCATGAACCCTGAAATAATTCGACATTTTATCTACAATGGCGTTTAAATATGCAGTATCACGTCTGATACTGATGTGTGGTCAATAACGATAAAATTTCGTATTTTGGACACTTGTACCCGATACAAGTAACGCACACTTACACTTACAAAAAACACACTGATACATGTACACGATATAGTTGAGCATTTTCAAAGCGACAACTTGAGCCAATCCTCCTGCAAATCCCAAATAAGAAACAAGGTCTTTCAAGGGTGAAACTTCATTCAGCTTTGAAACTTGATTCCAAGTTTGTGAGTTTGCCAATTTGGCTTGCTCACAGGGACAACAATTAATTGAACTGCATTATTAGCAAGCGAACTTTGATTGTATGAGCGTTGTAAACTCAATGCCAAAACTATTTTTTGCCGCAAAATAACTAATTTTTAAAAAGTGCTTTGCTAACAGCAACATCTTGAGGATGGAGAAGGTTGCAGAAACTGTGAGAAAGGTACTGTCAATTTATTCATGCACTTTGTACAACATTTTTTTGTAAATTTCTAGTGTGAAAATACATGTACCAGTACCATGGAACATATTTTTATTTAATTGACATATGCTACCGGCATTGTGACAACATGTTCTGCTACTTTTAGACAAAAGAGGGATATGGAAAACCACGTGCAGGCTATGAAGATTTTCTAAAAACTTGTAAATTTCTGGATCCGTTCATGCCAGAAACTTCCTGTCCTGCGTTATGCAAAGGGTATGAAGTCCCTTACGGTTTACGACTTCACGACATTCTCATTCAGCCCTATTATGACTCAAGAACAATGCAAGCAAGGTCTTGTGACGTCCTGGTTGCTTCGTTTCCAAAGACAGGTGAGAAACGAGATGTGGCAAAGTAAAATTAAGCAAGAAATCGAATATGCAAAAATTGGATATATTCAGCGGTTATGAGATGGATTCATTTTCAAGATACCATCATAGAAAGGCAGTATATGCTGACAATGTTGCAGGAAAAATCGCTCATGACATAATTTAAAATTGTGTTCTTTTCTTTCAACAGGGACCACGTGGACCCAGGAGATCAGTTATCTCATCATTCATGACATGAATCTGTCCAAAGCAAACTCCAAACCTACCGAGGAAAGGGTACCTTATATCGAACTTCCGGCCATCGGGATTCATGGCATTGGAAATCTTCCAGATCCAAGATTGCTCAAGACTCATTTGCCGTATGAAGAAGTTCCGGAAAGCTTTCGAAGAAATAAAACAAAGGTAATCTTTGAGATTTTCAAAGGTCTGTCTGTCTTACACCAAAAATTGATTGGGTATTTCAATTCTTTAAGATGCTAGGTAACCAAAAGTCTTATCGTTTATTAAAATCTATTTGTTCTTCGTGCAGATTGTTTACATTGCTCGGAATCCGAAAGATACCATAGTGTCCAATTACCACTTCGTGAAAATGTTGGGCTACTACTCGTACTCAGGAACTCTTGAATCCTACTTGGACGAATTTGTTGCAGGAAGAGGTAAATTTCAAGGATGTTTACAATAAAACGTTATAAAATCCACTTTGGATAACAAATGCATTTTGCTTAGTTTTTCATGCGGAACCGATACCAGGTATGTATATGTATTTTAAACTAAATAGTTCTTATAAAAAAAACTTATTTTCTGCATGTTTTCCAGTGGTATATTCCTCCTTTGCTGACAACGTGCTCTCCTACTGGAATCAACGTAATAATGGCCACGTGTGCTTTTTGACGTACGAGGCGCTACAGCAGGTATGTTATGTTCCAGATTAATTTCCGGTATAAATTATGCTAATATGTGGACCATTCGACGAATGTGTAAACAAATTTCAATTGCATCTTGTGCAGGATTTCCATTCTGGAATTCGCAAAATAGCTGCATTTCTAGGCAAGACTTTAACGGACGATCAGGTGGTCAAGATCGCTGGACACTGCAGCTTTGACAGCATGTCCAAGAACCCAATGACCAACTACGCAGCTTCGGACACCGTAATCATTTCACCGGATTCCAAAGTGGGCTTCATGCGTAAAGGTAAAAACTGGACTTTTTTTTTGCCTAAATGGAAAATTTTGAGAAAAAAACAATTGTTTTACAGGAAAAGTCGGCGACTGGAAAAACTATTTTACAGCAGAAATGAGTAATAAAGTGGACGAATATGTGGAAAAGCATTTAAATGGAAGTGGTCTTGAATTCCAATATGAAATTTAAGCGTAAGATTTAAAATTCTTTCTTAAGTAATTTTTTTTAAAGTACAGTCCATACGATATTTTAATGGACTTAGTTTTATGTATTTTAACAATTGTTTGGCGAACGTGACCTTAATTTTGTGAAATGACTGTACTCGCCAATGAGAAGAAATCATTTCCAAATATTTTGGAGTGTGTTTTTCATTAAAAAAAACTATAATAATTCTTTGACTCGTTCTTGGTGTAGGATTTACCACCTGTAGCTTATAATAGAACTTAAGAACAGCACGCTCACATAAAGTAATTATTTATTCTAGCACCCAATTATTATGCTTAAATGTTCAGGCGAAAAAGGTTGCACAACGAGTTGAAACATTGGCATTACTCTAAAGCCTTGTCCACACCTGGCAAACATTTCCTGAACATATGGATTGTGGAACATGGGCGCCTGCAGATAATTTGCCAGGGAGGGGCAACACAAGGTGTTTTTTTTTAAAACTTTCCACCTTGATTATTAAAAAACGGCACTTGATAGAGAAATCGTGTTTGGGGGAATGTTTATCAACCGTATGGGGAACCATTTGTAAAATACTCGCAAATGGCAGTGACAAACCACCTGACCCCTATTGACCCCAACTTAATACTTTCAAATGGCAACCCATACTTTGTGATATCGTAAATGAAAGCCCATTAAAAATGATGAATTTCGGCGAAAACGAAATTGAAATCAGCCCACCCAATCAGTCGCTACGTACAAAAATCTGGAATTAATCTTTTTTTAGAAATTGACAATTATTATCAAAAAGATGGAATTACATGATGGAGCGTCTTTGAACCAGTCACAACATTACTATTGTATATGAATATTTGATGTCAGAAATATGCACTTGCCAAGATTTCGAAATTTATAAAAGTGAAAACCAAATTTTTCGTGATGGGACGGATTGGCTTGTAATTCAATCGTTAATGTAATCAGGGCAAGTAATTTGGCGGGTACAAAAGTTAAATCGGTTAAACTGTATCAAAGATATGATCGAAAATGATATCTAGTTGAATTATGCGTGGTATTAAGTTTGAACCGGGACCTAATCTAAACGTTTTGCGTGAGAGAGTCTGTTTTCAAGCCTTCATAAGTTTGCATTTAGACTTTATTATTGCCTCACAAATAACGGTCTGCATTTCGAGCAACTTCTTTGAATTATTTTTATGCAATGACAATCAGTTACGTAATATTCTTCTGTGTGATTAACCAATGTACCCATCAACCGATATTACTTTTGTTTGCACCAAATCACTCGACATTCTGAAATCTTTCCAATGAAGAGCCACCAGCCATGCATAGTCATGCGAAAAATTCTATTTTCACATTTTACAAATTTCCAAAAGTTATAAGTGCAAATTTCTGACGTTAAATATTCATGCACAATAGTTATGTTGTGAATGGTTCCATCATGTAATTCCATCTTTTTGATAATAATAATGAATTATGCAAACATTCTGAAAAACCACATTTTTGGGTGTAGCGACTGATTGGGTGGGCCGATTTCAATTTCGTTTTCGCCTTTTTCATTTACAAATGGTTTCTCCTACGGTTGATGAACATTCCCCCTAACACGATTTCTCTATCTCATGCCGTTTTTTTAATAATCACGCTGGAAAGTTTAAAAAACACCCTGTATAAATCCATATTTTTTGCCCATACCTCCCATGTTAACTTGATTTCCAGAGGGGGGGTGAGTGGGCAAATGACCCTTTTGCATCCCCCTGCGGGCGCCCATGTTGTGGAACATGTTGCCTTAAAATGTTTCCACATTTCTAGCACGTGAAAAAAAATTGTGGAACCATCTTTGCAGAAAAAGGCTGTTTCTGCAAACATTTCCTTTGTTTGCTGGTAATGTGGACACATGTTTGTGGCAACATGTTTCCGCAATCTCGTTATTGAAAATATTTTTGCTGAGTCATGTTTTCATAAAAATGTTTACGTGTGACAAGGATTAACAGGAGCAGCGTATTTGCAGTGTCGAATGGTCACGCGAGAAAAAAGCGGTAACTTAATTGGTTGTAGCATAATTACTTTTCGCAAAGCAAATCTCGTATTACGTGATCTAATTTCTACTGCTAACTATACAGATTCACTACAAAATTAATGACCATCGATTCTTTGGCTATATGAAGCCATATCTGCGTGTCATCTTCATGCTAGCTTTTATTTTCTAATATTTCTTCGCCTGAAAAGTTGGATGACACTCAAATTTGGTAAAAGTATTTTGCAATAAATATTTTCTAATTATATTATTTTACGGCTATTTACATTATTTTACCCTTTATATGGACGTACAAGATTTTTTTTAAAAATCTAATTGCAAGATTCAACCATGGAAAATGTGGAATTTGCAGTGATGAAGGTAATGTGAAAACAATTCTGCATAACGTTCGCCACATCATGGAAATCAGTCATGTTAAAAACATGATAACGCAAGTGCATGACACGTGTATTCATGATTCTTATCAAGGTTATGAACGCGGTATTCAATATTCAACTGTTGTGTCCAAAATATTGTTTCCATTGTTGAAATATTTCCGTAAACGATTCTCAAATTTAGGACTATTACTTCCAAACATGTATTCCATACATGTACATTAGTGCAATATACTGATAGTATTAATTTTGAAAACAAGTTAGAAATTGTAAGAAACAAGTTTACATCACTGTTACGTGGCAAATACAGTGTATAATTTTGGCAGTTTTTATTATTTTTTTTGAAATAGGTAATATAAAATATTAAACTGAACTATTTCGCTAATTTCATCACATCTAAGCCCTCAGTGTACTGCATTACAGTCATATGCTGTACATAAAATCACATGTTTTCACGTATTTTGACATGCTATAAAGTGCAATACAAAATATGTTGTATACCTTGCAAATTAGCATGCTGTGGTATAAGAGTTTTAAAAACGCATTGTGATGTTATATAAGTCGTACATGTATAAGGTGATGAGTACCTGGAGGAGAGGGGTTTGAGGGCATAAGAAATTCAAATGTTCACCATATGCCATCTATTCTTTTCTAATTCTTATGAAAAATTCAGTAAAACGCATAATTGGGCGCTCAGGTATTAAAAAAATCGTATTAAATCCGTAAAATAGTTTGTTTTAAATTGCCTGGAAATTGTGCAAATAGTGTCTGGTGTAAAGTAGACACGATCGCTTAATTGGCGGTAGTTTATGGGAAATACTGTAGCATTTTTGCGTGCTTACTTATTTTAATTTCTTTCTACGAAGGCCTTCCGAACGAAAATCATTATTTAGGCCCAGACCCTTTATATGTTTAATATTTAATTGCCAGAACATGCCACAATTCCAATTCGGATACGTTCAACTTCAGAAAATCGGACGCGCGCATCATTATTTCAAATAATTAAACCCTTAGATGAATATTTTCAATTTCGAAGTCGAGACCTAGCCAAATCGCTTTTTCGCTCCCGAAAACAGTATATTCACCCCATTTCATCAAAATCCTGAAGCACGTTTCTGAGATGGAAAATACAAATATACAAACACACAAACATACAAGATTGGCTCGTTTAATAGTATGGGATATTACCATGTCGCACATAATCTACGTACCCTTTGCTACTTCACGTAATGGAGATCTCAATGATGTGGTAAAAAATTGTTTTTTTCTACTCAATCTACATGTATGTCAAGGGCATTATGATTATGACTATCAGTATATCTTAACAACCAGAAAACAAATTCAAAATTCACGTAATACTGCTCAAGTTGTGCGCATTGGCGATGCATTAATGATATATAGTGATCATCATGAAGATGATGGCCAGAAAGATGGCATCTCAAGTGAATCGCTGAATGGCCCGCCATCTATGATAACATTTCTAATTCTTAAATATCATTATGATTACCAATCATCAGTAGTTACATGGACAGGACAGCTCCTCATAGTCAATTGTGCTTTTCTTAGACGAAAAAAGGCTACGGGCAACCACGAGCTGGTTTTGAAGAGTTTTTGAAAACCTGCAAACTACTTGACCCAATGCTGCCAGAAACTTCCTGTCCTACCATGTGCAAAGGATATGAACTGCCATCCGGCTTGTGGCTTCATGATATCATGATCCAGCCCTATTACGATGCAAGCACGATCCACTGATGTATTAGTTGTATCTTATCCAAAGTCAGGTAAGACACATTAATAAATTCGTCACCACTCAACAGAAAATATTAATGATGAAAACTATTCTGCAACAGGTCACACGTGGACCAAAGAATTTAGCTTCCTCATCCTTAATGACGCTGATCTGTCCAAAGCCAACGAAAAACTTGCCGAAGACAGAATCCCTTTCATCGAAATTCCAATGATGGGAATACAAGGAGTTCAAAAAATTCCAGATCCCAGAATAATTCACTCTCACTTGCCCTATGAAGAATTGCCTCCGAGCTTTCTAGAAAATAACACCAAGGTACACAATGTATATATATTTTTTTAAATTTCACAAACACGGTCCACATTTCGTTTTAATATCATTTCAGCAATGATTGGAGCAAAAAGTAACATGTGTATACGACGATTATAACATTGACTAAACTGTGAAAAACTTCAATAGAACCTCCAAATTTGACCACCTCCCTATGTTGACCACACTTTTACTAACTGGACGGTCACCACATTAACTCAATGGAAGGTGACACACAATCGTAATTTACTCTCTGTACACATGTTGACCAGCATAGTCTCAACATGTAAATTGATGAATGATTAAATTTATTGGCTGCTTGCAAAACTTAACTGTACTCCCCTGTACAGTAACTGTCTCTATAGATGTAGAAAAGTTTATTTTGAACCCCTTCGGTATAAGGGGACTTGGCCGTAAATAGGGGAAATTTTTTTAAATTAGAAACTCTAAAATAAAACATCGCTGAATTTGATTCGAGATTTGTGATGTTTATTACCACAACATAGGATAATTAACTTAATATACTTTCTAATCTTACAGAATGAAATTTCATAATACACTGTACTTTAGTGTTTCTGCATATACCAGTATTGCTCATGTGCTACAAATTTATTCAGCAATTAAAAGTACTGTGCAGTAGTACAGTAAGTTTCAAGTACAGCAAGTGAGAGTGAAAAACTGTACAGTAGTACAGTATACGTTTAATTGCTGAATAAATTTGTAGCACATTAGCAATACTGGTACTGAATTATGAACATTTTAATAAGATTATTCATGAATGATTCATGATTACTGTAAAATGTAATTATGTGCAGTACATGCAGTTCACGGAATTAAAATTCTGTGTCAGTATCAGGCTCATTCCATATGTTTATCAACTCCTTATTTTGATCAGAATGAGATAGTCCCTTGGGTGGTCAACTTATAGAGGTTCTACTGTAGTTACGTGCCTATGCCAATATTTTGGTAGAACACCTCAAAATTAGGAAATTTCAAAATGATGACACTATATTTATTGGACGATTTGTAATTTTTTTCTGGAAATGAATACCAAAGCCAAAATAATGGAAGTCAACTGTTAAATAGTGACTGTAGGGCGCCTTGAACATAGTTTTAATAGTACTGGTGCTGAAACATTGTTTTCGAATCCCACGTTTTCCAGATTGTTTACGTTTATCGAAATCCAAAAGACACCATCGTGTCTAATTACCATTTTGTGAAAATGTTGGGTTACTTCGCATACACGGGATCCTTTGAATCCTACGTCGACCTGTTTCTTGCTGGCAAAGGTAAAATGATGCAATACATGCAAATTCCTAAAGTATTTCAGATTAAGTCGAGGCTTTCAGCATTGGGCCCAAGAAATTTCTTGATGTTACATCTTCCAGAATGACTACGTTATTTGCTAAGATATTTTTTCAAACCTTACAAAAATCTAAACACCTTTTAAAATTTCCTACAGAAAATAACATTACATTGCTAACATTTTCAAAAAGCTGACCAGATATTAATTCTATTTTCCTCTCAGTAATGTTTTCATCTTATGCAAATCAAGTTCTTTCTTACTGGAACCAACGCAACAGTGGCAAGGTGTGCTTTGTAACTTATGAGGAGCTTCAACGTGTAAGTATCTATGGCGTACAGTTGTTTCATCCTAAGTTTATGAATTTCTCCAGTATACTTGCATATTAGTGAATTCTTTTATAATTGCAGGATCTGCATGCTGGTATCCGTAAAGTGTCCAAGTTTTTAGGCAAAGCTTTGACCGAAGAACAAGTGAACAAGATTGCGGGGCATTGCAGCTTTGAGAGCATGTCCAAGAATCCAGCGACCAATTACACTGGGTCTGGAACTGTCATATTCAACCCGAATATTGATCTTGGATTCATGAGAAAAGGTTAGTTCAGTCTGTGCTAGCTCATTATGTTTACCATTGGATGGCCTCCGATCTTGTTATCAGATTCATGTTTTTTCTATTAATTTCTTTCCTTATAATATCGTAAGTTTTCTTCTTTTACAGGACAAGTTGGAGATTGGAGGAACATATTTACAGAAAAGACCAATAAATTAGTGGATGATTACTTAAGCGAACATTTCAGAGGAAGTGGTTTGGAATTTGAATACGACATCATGAACATGAATAAGTGTTAAAGACATGAATTTTATGTTGTTGCTAGTGAGTACTTGCTCGCTAAATAAGCCTATTGGAATTAAGTTACCGATAATCTGTTACATACGAATAATCTGTTACATATAAAGCGTATGAACATACAGAACATGACGTGTGATGTCTGCGTTTGATGTCTGTCAAGAAATCGCAGGAACACTCCATGCAGGTATTCTTTGAACATTTGAACTTATGAATCTAATACTTGTTGTAAAACTGTTTGAATTTTACAAGTGAGTATACAGGGTGGACCAGATATCTGGGCCTCTCAAAATAACGTTCAATCCGCTGGTGCTAGGATAAGTGTGCTTAC